>JAPYZU010000777.1:0-24989 GCA_030523005.1 Tryphoninae sp. B BG-2022a
GTATTAAGATAACCCTTGTGTGTTTTTTTTTCTCTCTTCCCCTTCCACCACCGGCGTGACAATATATATATATATATATATATTTGCAATACATATACAAAAATCCTAAATCTAAACCTTATTTTAAATCAATACAAATAACTTATTAAAAATTGAGTTATTGGATTTTACTTTCTGGATTTATTTTAAATAAGAGAAACCGTATTTTTACATTTTGTCGATGTTTTCTTTTAATCCAGCTATTAGTTAAAATCGCTCATTTTCTATTGTAAATAATTGCTTTCGGATATCATATATCTCTTTTGAAATATGTCTTTTCGTCGTTCAATTGAATTAATATATGCTGAATAATTTGATAAAATATACTCAGATTCACAAAATGCATGCCCTGCTACTGCACTAGAAGAAAATAAGAAATTTCATAGCATTTTCTTCGTAATCACTTGATTTCGAATATTATGTGAACGTTGAATCAAAGAAATCTGAAGAATATGTTAAATTCCTGATCAATATAGGTGTAGATATTCTGTATGGTCAATCACACAACCCGAAATCGTCGTAAAATTTATTGTCCGGTTTTTAAGAAATATTTCATCAAAAATATCATAATATTCCCATGTTATGCATTTCCGTCCCGTTGACTTTTTTCAGGTATTGTCCTTTATTGTTCGGAAAAGTTTTTTTTCAAATAGCGCAATTTTCGGTCTAGTATATCTTCAGTCAAATGCTTATAATTATTTTTGTCCATTTCGTTTACGAACCCGGCCTACGAGCCTCTTTTTTAAATTTTGGATTACGAGATTTTTCTTTTCACTCTTTGTACAATTCCAATAATAATTTTGTACGTTTTACTGTTCATTGTTTATTCCCATCCTGAAGTGAATCAAGTGTATCTGAACCATGAAATATATTATACAATATACCTAAATATTAATGATAAAGTCAATTGTAATGCTAAAAATATTTTAAGGGGGGAAATACAAGTAAAAGGGCAAAAATAAAGCTTTTTTGGGGTATATTATTGGGCATGATAACAATATTTATTATTTATGAAATTTTAACAACATTTTATTATTATATTTTATTTCCTCAAATAATTGTGTAGCGTTACTGGGATGATATTCACTATGGATGCGGGATCAAATGCGAAATAGGAGATACGAATTAAACTTTATTTATACGAGAAATGCTTTTTAATGTCCAAACGGCTACATGGCTCCATAGACAACTGTTTGACTTCTTAATTACGTAGGTACACCGTACATCTAGCGCCATCAACCGCCGGTGCGGGTTTCTTTAAAACTATTACAATATGTATTCTTATAACTAAACAATCCTACAATTGTTTATTTCTATAAAAAAAAGAAAATGCGGGACTTATTCTCTGCCATTGCATACGCGACCTTTGAAGTGGCGGGGAGTCTTACACTTTTTGGGTCGACTGGAACAGAAAAACGAAAAAGGTTTTTTTTAATAACATAATTCCACTCTATATGAACTTAAAAAAAATTGTTAATTAAACAACTGTAAATTTGGCGACTTTTAAAAAAAGCAGTATTTTACACGTTTCTTGTTACATTAATGTAAAAAAAGTAACTGTTTTAACTGATAACTTTAAATTTATAATTTAATACCGAAAACGATATTATAAAGTAAATTCATTCAAAATTTTAGCATGATCGGTCAAATACTTTTTAAGTATGCTCTCTGCCAATTTGAAATGAGCAGTTTTGAAAAAAACGCGCTTAAAGCTTGTACATATGAAAACTATAGATTTTAGTGATTTACCGGTTAATCTGCGGTCCCGGACGCCTACAATACTCCTGCTTTTTCAAAAAGATGATTTTGCTGGAACTCTTTTCTAGCTAAAAGACCCTTCTTTGCTCTCAAATGAGTTCTGCCGGTTCTGCCGATCTAAGCGGTGACGGTCCCTACCTTCCGTAAATGTCTGGCACCTGGTTCAATTCACCTTATTACGGCAGTCTTACAACGGAAAAATTGCTAAGATCAGATCTTCCAGTTTCGACAAGGATCCCCTTACATTTATATAGAAAGATGCTGAATAAAATTCCGGGTATGCAGGGGCATCGCATTTTTACTGATAGATATTATACTAATTACATATTAACTAACGAATTGCATAAACTGGAGTGTCGTTTGACTGGGACAATATTAACCAACAGTAAAAAATTCCCAGATGCAATGAAAGAACGACAGCTTCCAAAAGGAAAATCTATGGTGGCGTATCGCAGAAACAATAATGAGATTTTGGCTTGGAAAGATAAAAGAATCGTCACCTTATTGACGAATTATCATAATACAGAAATTAGTACCGATGAACGAATACTCCGGCGAGGTGTCCAAACTGTGGTTAGAAAACGCAATGCTATCATATATTAGATACTTCCAATTCATGGGTGGCGTTGATCTGGCAGATCAGTATTGTTGGATGTACTGTTTTATGTGAAAGTCTCTGAAGTGGTGGCGCGAACTGTTCTTTCGAGGAATGGAAACTTGTATAATTAATTTGTACCTTCTGTACAAATAAATAAAAAGGCAAAGAAACGAACAGCAACTTACACATTTACAATTTCGAAAAAATTTGGTAAATAAATTGTGAACAGATCGTCAACAATCATGAAATCGAGCTTCAAGATCGACCTGCAACCCTGATAAAGTTCATCGGAACGGAAATGTTCATGTCCTTAATGGAACGAAGAAGGATTGCAAAGTTTGTTCTACTCGTAACAAACCAGGTGACAGACACGAGACGCTATAATATTGTGATGTATGTCCAGATAAGCCAGGAATGCATCTTAGTGAATGCTTTATAAAGTATTACACAAAGCGAAACTACAGATCGTAATTCTTATAAAGATATAATTTTAATGATGTAAATATAGATAAACAATCGAAATGTAACGGCTTATAAGATAATTTATATGGTAGATTCTTTTATTGTATCATGTAAATCACTCAACACATTCGCAAAAATCCCCTCGTCATGCTATCAGTGATTAAATGCGACAAAAAGACAATGTGACTAATAAGGGAGACAAAAGGGTAGATACTAATGTTACAGAATATCCAAGTACTGCTCGTCGACAATGTTACCGTGACTGAAGACTATGAAAACGTATCTATGACGGTTGTTGGAGACGATGTTATAGCAATAGTTCATAAGGAAAAAGGCAAATACTGGTAGAATAGAAGAAAAACAAAATAATGAAGACCCGAATATTGTTGATAGTTTGCTCGAATGTAGTCAAAGTCTCGCTGATATTAGTTTGTAAGAACCATCCACATCATACACGATTTCTCCAAAGAAAATACTTCCCTCATCAAAAGTTACTGTGAAAATTCAAAAAACAAAAGTAAGATGTCAGAAGTCAGAGATCTTAACTAGTTCTTCATTCAAAATCATAGTTCAACAGAAGTATGAGACGAGAACAAAATCGAAATTAGAAAATAAAAATAACACGGCCGAAACGAACAAGAATAAAGGTAATGGAAAAGAAAAGGGAAAAGAGAAGGGAAAACGAAGAACAGAACATAACGATACAATGTCGCAAGGTCTGGAAAAACCCTTACGAAATGTCTGGTGTTGCCTATTCTGTGGCGAAGAATACGTGGAGCCACTCGCCGAGGACTGACTACCAGTGCCTAATGTGATATTGTTAGGTATATGAGTTGTGCACCGATATAGAAAATGATTGTTTTTTTTGTTACAATTGCAAAATGTAAAGAATTAAGATGCGTTCCATGTTACCCGCCTGAGAATTACACCTTACCCTCAGGATATAGGCAAGATAGAATTTATCATGCTCATGATTCATTTGTTATTACAATGATTATACTTATAATTAATTATATTCAGTGTTTTCCACAAAGTTTATAGCGACGAAAATTTTCCTGCGCCCCGATCCTTTTCCTTGTGCCAGAAACGTCAGATGGGAAAATTATCTGTGCTTAAAAATATAAAATTAAAGAAGAATTAAAATGGGTCATAAACAAAAACGTATGGGGAAGAACGAGAAGAAGATTCTGAGAGAAATAAAGCGACTGAAAAAAGAATCGCGAAAACAAAAAGCGTCGATTCGACGATTGGAAAAAAGATGTAAGTATAACCTCACTTTTGTTCACAGACAACATCGCGTTACAAAGCCTCAGGAAAGTTGTATGCAGAACAACTATTTGGTGGTAATGCGGACAAGATCCGTTATACAACTCACGGGCCAAAAATTTCTGTAAATAAATCGGACAAGATGTGAGAAATGGCTTATAGAACAATGTCCAAAATAAGCCAAAATTATTATCCTTGAGCTCGCAGCCGCGACTCACATGTGTAGTATCGATATGGAGCTAAAAAGAATAAAAAATAATAAAGAAGAGCAGGGTCCTTAGACTTATTTACTTAATTAAAAATAAAATTAGGTTAGATGGAAAGGCATCAGATGAGAGGGCCTTCCTAGGGGGAACTGGAGAATATTTTTAAAAAATATCTGGTTCCGGAGATCGGCACAGTAATAGAACCGCCGAAATTGAATCCGGAAGTAAAAGCGTCCCTTCTGGAACCCATCTTTACCTACAAGACAGGTGTATGGTGTAAAAACAAAAAGAAGTTTCGTTGTGTCTAGCGGTCTTAGGCCCAATCGTGTCAAATCTTCTCAAACGGATTAGTCCAGACGACATGTCGTTGCTGACAACTTTAAGAGATGTTTCGAGAAATCTCGTACATCTACAGCGTCACGAATATACGACAAGACCCTTGATAATCTTAGCGCATATTAATGATGCTATGAAAGACACACTGAACGCGATAATAGCAGATGAATCGTTGTTCGGCAAGGAGCTGGAAGAGACTCTGAAGATAACACAATCGCTAGAACGCTCATTAGGCTAAGCAAATAAGGTTTTCTTTGGAAAAAATAGCATCCGATAACGGCGAGTGCCATCAGCTACGGAACAGCCTCACGATAATAACTGACCACTTTTCGAATCCTACTCTCCATTTAATTTTTTGTTATTAACAGATTAGTGAAAAAAACATATTTTTTGTTGTTTTTTGCTTATAAAACAAAGTAATGAAGGAATCTGTTTGATCCTAACGGAGAAATTGTAGGTAATTGAAATACCCATAAAATGAGCAGTGAAAGAAGCCGATCGGTCTATAATTAAGGGAGATACACTGAAAAAAAACTACAAAAAAGGCTTTTTTCAAAAATGTATAATCCCGCCATTTTTGAAGTTGTATGCTAGGCTCTTCGTGAGATAGTAGGTGTTGATACGTACTTTTTGTGTGCGAAACCTGGGCGCTGTCAGATAATTAATTTTGGCGTTATTGCAGTTAACATTTTATTGTACCATATTTTGCGGAGAGGCGCGATGCTCCGAAGGTCGTCGGATTTAAGTTTAGCAAGCGGCTTTTGAAACTAGAACTGTTGATCTACAAATCGTTAATCTTAGATTTTCGATTAATTGCGTTTAAATAGGTAAAAATCGCGCCTAAACATGACCAGAAAGGTCCAAGCGCGCGAAAGTCGTCGAGTAGTGGGGGAGACCGGCAGGCATGGGGAAGCCGCATATAGAGTAATAGAAGCGCGCTCGAGCCAAATTTCGTATATATTTAGTTGATTATATTAATAACCAGTGGGACTATTTAAACATATGTTTTTTTTTAATTTGGGGTATCTCGATCACGGGAATCTGATTCTTTAGTCAGATTTCATGTATGGATTCGAAGAAGTCGATGGATTAAGAATATTTTGCAGAAAATTGGAATTGATACATCCATTTTTTCGGCCTATAGTACGAACCACGCATCGACGTCAGCGGCAAAGAGGAACGAAGTCAACATTAATACGATAAGAAGAACGGCTGGATGGACGTCGGGATCAAAAATATTTGCAAATTTCTATAACCGAGGGATTGAAGCGGATCAAAATAGGTTTGCCAAATCAATTTTGAAAATATAAAAAAAATAAAGAGTTGTTAAAATAAATGGACGTATAATAAGCACAATCCAGGTTTGTTTGAATAAACTTGTGTCAGATAGGCACAGTGCAGGATATTATATCTACCGTATCTTCTATAAACGTCTATCGTTTGATATGAGGAGAAGACGCTTCTTACAATTACGATAGGACTTCACTTAGGTAAGTTCGTTTAATCGTTCAATTATTATTAATAGCATTATAAGATACCTTTATAAGTACTTTTCAAATATTGATGATAATAGAGCATATATATATATATATATATATATATATATATATATATATATATATATATATTGGTATTCTATGTTTTTTTACATCATGATGTTAGCCGTTCCATTTTGTCCTCCACTTCCGCTACATGAGTCGTTATTCTCTTTATCTTTGCCATGCCAATCAACTTAGAGAAAATTTTTTATATATCATTCTGTTAAAACTAAGGTAGTCAGTAACCTCGTTACGGTGAACATATTCGGAAAAATGTGTACCATTGTCAAAATCAGAGTTGGTCTAGGGGGTCCAGGCTAGTTATCTTTGTCAACAAAAAGATACCTGTTACCAGCTGGCTTAAACTTGCGAGCAATTTAGACTGCAATTGGAAAGGGGCTTTTAAAAAACAGGTGTGAGTCCACAATCAGGCAAAATCCAAAAACTCTCTTGATATATGCGGTAAAAGATGTATATTATAAAGGATATTTTCTTCTCCAAAATATTCTTAAAACATATGTATAGAGTATGAAACCTCTATGTCTTTCATTTAACATACCTAGCCATATTTTTTTCCGAATAGACTGCGGGATTATTTCAGTGTGTATATAGTTAACAACGAACTGCGAGGCTATGCCAAAGTAATGTAATGGCGTTAACTTCCATTCGTCCTTAAGAGTCAGTGCTACAGGTAACGAGCGCTTCGAAAACGAGACTCGTATTTGGTCTGGCGGAGAGAAAATGATCACCTTAAAATCTTTTTTTTTTTTTTAATTGAAGAACAAATTGCTTCAGTTTCTCTACAATAAAAAAAATTGAAAAAAATATCTGCCCCGTATGAATCTTGAGGCATTAAACTCAGAATACATCAAAGTTAAAAAAAAAATTGGAAATCAAAAATCAAAAATGGAGTTTTTGGGAAATAGAGTTTGTGCTTTAAAAAAAATGAAACATTTCATAGAGTATGACTTGAATATTTTTTTTGTATTTTTTTCTGAAAAGCACACTGAAAATGCCAAATATGAAAAAAACGCCTCGATTAACCAATTCTCGAAAATGTTATGCGCGTTTGAAAATGCTTGAAAAACAGAAAAACGTTTTTTTTTTAAATTCATAACTCTTTTTGGGTTGGCTAAAAACAATTTGAAAAAATACACAAAAATGTTTTTAGTGGGGTAATACAATGTGACAGAAATTTGTCGAAACTCATGCCGTTGTCACTCGAAGGTATTAGGCGCGCATACCCAAGTCATTAGAAAAGAGATGGCGTATTAACATAAGGACCGCAATTGTCAAAGTTGGGGATTGGCCCCTGATTCGGATAGACTCGGCAACGTTCGGGTATCAGCGAACATAAAAGAGAGCGAGGTGTCGCGAATTAACGACACGCTCGAGGAGTTCGATCTGAACCGTTGTACGGATAGGTCGGGTCTAAATAAGTACGAATATTAATATAAGAGTTCGATCTGAACCGTTGCACGGACCGATCGTGTCCAAATTGTAACAAAGCTTAAGAGTCAGTGTAACTGGCGACGAGCTACTTGCACTTCGAAAACGAGATCCGTAAATTGTCCGGCCCTGAACACACGATCGCCTTAAAATTTGGAGGGTACATAGAGAATTTTGGCATAAAGTGCATGACAGTCTTATTTTTTCAAAATTTTGGAAACATTTTTGCAAATTCGGTTATCACCGGAAAAATGTTTCCAAAAGTTTGGAAAAATAAGACTATCATGCACTTTATGCCATAATTCTCTATGTACCCTCCAAATTTTAAGGCGATCGGTTGATCAGTGCCGGACAATTTACGGATCCCGTTTTCGAAGTGCAAGTAGCTCTTCGCCAGTTATACTGACTCTTAATACGAGAGTTCGATCTGAGCCGATGAACGGACAAGTTGGGTCCAAAATAGTACTACCATTAATAAAAGAGTTCGATCCGAACACTCTTAGCGACAGGCCGTGTTGAAACCCCGAAAATAAGGAAACTTTCCAGTATTGTAATTAGTAGTATCGCTTGGTGGTTTAATTTGTCAATACGTTAGGCCGAGAAACTCGAAGCCAACCATATGGGTTCGAGCAAAGTGCGAATACAAAATTTGTCAAATACACGGCGAGAAAAAGTCTTAGAATTTTTGTTATAAAATTCTAGGAAAAATTACCATGCTGTCCTATAATCTCTGTGCATTTGACCAACCACAGAAAAAATGTCTTACACTCGAGGAAAAATTCTCCCCACAAAAATTCCCATGCCAGCACAGTAAAATTTCGGTACCGATATAGTAAAATGTCTCCCTCTTGTTGGGCTCGACACAAAAATTTTGTTACCGATTTATTAAAATTTCCCTGTCCCGAATCCAATAAAATTTTTTACACTATCATTCTTTTTTTTAAATTTGTTTCGTAATTCGACGGCATTAATAATTTGATAATTATTTAATCAATTATGAATTGTACGGGATATGGATAATATAAGGTATGGGTGATAAATAAACAATATGCCGGTGTAATAAATTAATTGTTTATTTAGTAATTACCATTTTTTTAAAATACGATGGTAGTACCACCAGGTTGAGTAAGGTTCTCTTGAACCGATTTATAGGGTGAATAATGAATAAATGCACACTCTCCTGGGAATAGTTTGACAATTTCAGTTGACCAACCAATAAAGCGCTGTGCTGGAATTCTACAAAGAAATAAAAGTTTGGTTATTAGTGAACATTCTTAAACGTATTTATTATTATTGTTATATTTTCAGACACAATGAAAGTTTGTTTTACTTGAATTTTTGCAGAATATTAGTGCCTGGCGCTTCGAAAACTTCAGGCAATTTGATATCTTTTTCAGCACTTATTACAAGGCGGCTTAGCAGATTCCGCAATTTTTTCCTCAAACATCCATTTTCAATGTAATATTTTATTACGCTTTTGCCCTCTCCACTTCGCAGTAAAATTTGATAAATTGGCTGAAAATTCAAGTTCATTGTATTATTTTCGCTTTGCAAATTTTCATTAATTTTCATATTTCGCACATTTTCAATTATTCCCGGTATCTGGAAATCTTTTTTCGATTCCTTAACAAACAATAACGAGAGTTATTATTTAAGATTGAAATAATATGCAAACCAAAACAATATTCCTATTTTACTGGAAAAAAAGGAAAGAAGAAAAAACCGTGTCAAATTGATCGCAAAACAAATCAAATTAATGCACGGGAAATAAAGAATGTGATAATTATATGTACATAGATAGATTGGTAGATAGATCGGTAGATAGAGAGATAGGTAGACAGATAGATTATAGATAGATAGAATAAATATGTGATAGAATAGAAAAGCGAATAACAATGCATGTGAAATCTATGAAAGTCTACGAAAAGTCATAAAAAGCAATCCTAATTATGATGAACTGTACCACGCGTTACAGTAATACTCATAGATAAATTCTATAATTTTTATTCAACTAAAGGTAAATAAATAAAATAGGTACTTAGGTTCAACGAGGCGCTCTTATTACTGGGGCACGTCCTACACTATACTGCACTATCTCGTAATACACTGCTGGCCGGAGAACCTCTCGTCCGTTGGACGTGTTAAAAAATATCGAAAACCAAAGACACCCCAACATTTGTTTTCTCTATTTAACCTGTATATATGTATATATATGATATGAAAAAGGACAGCGTTTATAATCCGACCCGCCGGATGTAAACACGGACCGCGTGGCATTAGGTAGGCATGACGTAAGTACAAGTGCCGAGAAGAACGAAAAATGTTCGAACATCTTCTTTCTCTATATTATTTATAAGATGAAAAAGGACAGCACTTAAATTCATCGCAAAACATCGTAAAAATTACCCTGCTACAGATGAAATTCTATGAAACCGTCTCTGAAATTTTGCCGGGGTAATATTATTTTTTCTGCTGCTTAACACTAAAGAGTCCTTAGATTAGAATAGCCAATGTGAAGTGTACAATCCCGCCACTGAATGTTTACCGTGCTCTTTGCTGAGAGCAACTAGAAGAAATGAGAGCAACTCAAAAAACTAGCTAGCGCCCAATAATTTATGAAGAATTAATATTTAGAGCCCTGGCGGCCACAGGAGCCCGGCCCGGCCAGGTGAAGTGTAAGTCGATTAGCGACAAAAGAAAAATACCCTGTCTCAACAACATATCAGATTTTCAGCAAAATTAAAAATAGTTGGGTCTGAAAGTGGGCGAAAAAACTGTATGGAACCACTCACATTTTTTTTCTACATTTTTTATAAGCTTTTTTTAATAATAAAATAATGCTTATTTGTAGCAAATTATGGCATCATTTTTTCTAAAGATGTCCGAACTTTAAATCAATATACTTTTTGGAACTTTTCAAATTAATATACTTTTTGGAACGGTTGCTAATTTAATCATTCTCCCCTGAACGCATGCTATTTCAAGTCTATGACACGATTTTTCTTTTTTTTTTTAAATTGATACGTGAACTTTTTGCATGACATTTTGTAAAAAAAGGCATTTTTTCCGAATTTCGTTTCGCCATTTTTTGGTTATATTAAAAATTACACAATTGGAAGGTAATATGCATTGGCTTACCCGCAAAGATTCAAAATACATTGCAGCATTTTTGTTTGATTCATCAATTATTTATCCCTCTCCAATGTGAATGGGGTTGAATACACCCCCAATAACTATTACGAGTATTCGTGAAAATCTGGAGGTGTGCTGTCGGACTGGCAAGGGTTAAAATGGATAATTTAAAGAAGAAGATGTACGGTTACCATGTATCCCAATGATACCGAAATATATGCTATTTTATTTCAAACGTTTGCAGTTTCCAGTGCGATTCACGTTTGCAATATCCATCAACGAAGCACATGGACAATCGCTACAAATGTTTATAGTATGGATTACATTTCGAAAGTCCATACTTGAGTGCAGCTAGTATCTTATATTTTTTTATGTTTAAACGCTGGCGTCAGCAGCCATCTTTATTTTAGGAATCTATATAATTCGATGAGTCGATAAAAATATACTTCGATATTTGTGGTTACTTTTATCTCTCGAACTTTTTCCCTGAAGAGAAGACTCATCGCAAATACGAGCGCATATAATAATATTCTTAAATTGAATCGCAATAAACCTTTTACATCATTAGTCGGTGTGTTTTTAAATACAAAATCAACAGAGCCTTTTTTGATAGAACCCATTAGAAAAATATTTAAAAAAAAAATAATTTTTTTATAACTTTTAGTAGCTAAGAAACAGAATTTTTACGCAAACTTCAGGTCATGTTTCTGGAAGTCTCAATAACCTCGTAATATCAACGCAGGTACGGACCAATAGAAACAACCCATCAAGAAGAGTGCGAACTTCATAACCATATGATGCTCTTGACCCTATAATGTTTTTGACAGTGATCTTCAAACAGTAATTTATCAGTGTTCGGATGCCGTTGTTCGATACTTATGCAATACAAAAAAATCTCTCAAAAGTTAGATTTACTCTTACTAAAGCAGTATGTAACAAAAAACACGAGATATATACGAATGTGATATTTTTTATTTTTTGAAACTTCAAGCAGGGGCGTCGCAAAAAACAAATGAAAATTTTATTGGAGAGGGGGATATCAAATTTTCATTCGTTTTTTCCCCTTATATCTGAATATTCGAAAATGACCGTTGAATACGATTTATGTATTTTTTGTGACGAATTACTTTCGTTTGGCATATTTTCCGATAAAGTTATTAGCGTCAAACTAAGCGGTTTTAAAAAAATGTTAATTGTTTTTAAACATTTTCTCGAGGGCTAGTTTCAAAATCATTGATGGTATTTGATTCAACGCCATCAAATTACCTTTAAATCAATTTTATGTATTTATACCTAAAAAGTTCATCACTTTACGCTTTTTTCCGAGAGAGCGACGACTGAAGTGATTAGCAGGCGTCCAGCATCGTTTCATAGTTTTATTTTCTCGAAGCGGCTTTTTATTGATACTTTCTTGGTTTAAAGGGTCAATCTTATTAACTACACGTCGTATAATAGACAGCACAGTGACTTATACACCTATGTATCTATAAACATATACCCACCTATGTATACAGTATACGACTATCTATATACACCCGAGGGATGAAACGGAGCAATTAAAGCCTAGTTGCAGCCATCTACAGTTTAACTTAAGAGAATACGAGGTACACCAGGAAGGCTCAAACGTAATAAACACGAAACTGGTAAACCGAAAGTAACAGTGTGTATGATAATAATCGGTACAGATTTCAATGATTTTACCAGAACACTGAGAATAATCCGATATAAGAAGACATAAGAATACATAGCGTGTAGTTTACAGAAATAAGATAAGAGAAGGGGCAAGACAGATTTTCGCGGTAAATTCATTCCCAGCGAAATACGGTTAGTGTTGAATTTCTCCGAAAATATCAGCATACATAATGGATAACACCTAAGAATAATGAACTTTCGTACGTTCTGAGAGCTTTATTAATCGTAGAGCATACATATAATCGATACAAATTTGATTTTAAATAACATCACGACACAAATTTGGTCCTCTATTTCAAATTGTCCAACGAAGCGCATGGCAAGTTTATTTGCGAAACGTAGTTTCGTATGGTATAGTTCTTAATCGGTAAATAGTTTGTCAACGCCAATTCCAATATTCAAAATGCATATTTTACTCATAATAAATAATTAGATCATTATTATTTTGTGAATATGTTTGGGCTGTAAATTCTCCTCCGGTTCAATAAAAAATGCTCGTTTTTTTGTATAATTTTCATTAGTTTGATATCGTGGCTTTTCTCGAGAATAGATCAAATCAAGGAGTATTCATACAAATGTACGATAACCAACGCAACTTGGCAGAAATATATAATTTCCTGTGGAAAAGCTATTTTGTTATCCCTGTTTTATATCGGTCGGAGCCACTGGTGTAGACCGTTTAGTCGACAGGAGTTGGTCGTTTGACGTGGATATCGGCTACAGGGGCTATCTATATAAGGGAACGAAAACCGAGCTTTCACTCCTCCGTGAACCGCACCGAAGTCTCTCTTTCTCGTACGATATAAGGGTAAGTGGCAAGAGAGTACGAAGAGAAGATCCGGTCAGGCTTCCACATGCTCTCTTTCCCGTCATAAAACGACCCTTGCCATCGCCGCAGCACACCATGACCCTCGTTTCGTTACCTGTGCTGAAGTATAGTACAGAACGTATATATGTACATAGTGTTGGTACATACCCGATATCCTGACTATGAGAAGGATATAGAGTCGGAGAGCGTAAGGTGCGCGGAAGGATAGGAAAGAGAAGGGTGGGTTAGCGGTTTGAGAGAAAGACGACGGCACCGCGGTAATTCACCCCTGAGGCGAGAAAGCACACGGAGAATCGTCTAAGGTCGGGCCCTCTAACCGCCACACGGTTCTGACCCCCCGACCTCTGTGTCCCACAACTAAAGCTTGCGCCGAACTGCGGGGTCAGGCACCAGCGCGTACCGGTAGAAGCAGGATCAGCATCGCACGAGGGTTTTATCTGTATAGAAACTTTGCTTCGTTCAACCACCCTAGGCTATGCCACTCCCACGAATCTTCTATCCCACATTCTTCTATACGCCGTTTTTTTTCTTCCTCTTCTTCTTCTTTGTCTCTATCGACACATCCGTGTAGTTTATCAAGATTGTTTTCCATACCAGCTCGCTCTGTTTGATAGCCTTGATAAGAAAATACGCGATTCTCTTTGGCCATAGTACGTTGCAAAATGCTTCGATCAATTTTCCTCTTTGAGAAATCAAGAATTCGTAGGATGAATTTTGAAAGAACCCAATAGTACAGTTTTGAAGTGAAATTTCTTTTGGAAAGGAGTAAACCTATCTTGCGTGACGGCATCTGCGTCACAAAAAGTGAAACGGGCAATAAGTGATGGAATACTCTTCCCATTCTTACCGAACATATAGTTACGCAGCCGGTTGTGCCGTATATCCCTCATTACTCACTGTTGATCGTGAGTGTGAACAGAAAGTCGGCGATTTCGTTGCCCTCAACAAGTGGCTGGTAGTTTCGCTATATACCCCCACTACTAACTGTTTAATATTACCTCCTGTCAACCTTATCGACAGCTACAGAAGTTTCACTTGTAATGTGCGTGGCGGCCGTACAGCCGTTTTTGTATCACGTTTTATGAAAATAAAAACACAATATTACATTGTTTGCATTACTTCACAAACCCAAACTCCTTGACACCTTTATGATAAAGGCGTATAACCGTTGACGAATTGCCATTAGCCAACGGATGGAACTAATGAAAAAAAGCGTTGGACTTACATTTCCCGAAAGTTGTAGACTTCTCGCTGCACCATTCTGACAGCATTAGATGAAAAGACACCGAATACAGCAATTAGAGTGTTTTAATCAGAATCATTTCTTTTTGTATTGTTTGCTTGTTTTGTTCCATAATTATTAGATTTAGTTATTAGCTTATAGTCATAGTTGTTTCTTATTATATTTAAGTTCCTTATTAGTACTTTTTGTTTATTATTATTTATGACGCTTTTTCGTCCCATGGGAACGTCGCTATTACAACATTCGCTATCGTGTAAGTAAATTGACGATTTGCATTTCATCTTAAAAATGTTCACAAGCATTGGGAAAACGCCATCCGCATTTGCGCTTGACACTGAGCAACCGATCGGGCTAACATTTTGCGACGACATAAAAAATTATCGCGCTGTATAAAATACCCAGTAGTCGGCCAGGAACCAGTAGCCGGCCATATATGAGTGGGGGAAACGTGAAGTATATCTGTTGTATTATTCCCACTCATACAAAGTATAGGCAGAGGCCGACTACTGATTCCTGGCCGAGTACTGGTTGTATTACCCTATTATTTTTTGTAAGGAGACACATAGGGTAGCGGGGTCTTGTCATAGAAGTAGTAACACTGAATTTTCTGCCAGAATACCACCGTTTCCTGAAAAGATGGTTGCCTTAATTAACCCTATGTTACGCGCTGTATCACACGCCTGCCCCCCCCCCTCCCCCCCCCCCTCCCAGTGCCCCACCGAACGACACATCAAATAATTGCATGTGTTACGTTCGAGTAACAAAATGAAATGCCCGATTTTAGACTTCAACAAAGCTAATGATTCTTGTGAAATGGGCCAGTAGAATTTCATCTGTAACTAATCTAGAGTAAAACAACTGATTTAAAAGAAAGGAGATTTATTCATTTGGCTGTTTAATTTGCTGGAAGTTTTACTAGGATCACCAAAACAGGTTTCCAAACTTTCAAATATCGAAAAATAATAGTAAATATGGGAACCCCACGATCTACCCAGGGTTAACAATTGTTAAATGGATAGAAGTTTAAAATAACAAATTTCCAAGAAAATCAAAATATGCACACACGTAAAAAAAAAGATTTTAAGTTTAAAACTTAAAAATCACATTAAAAAATACCTCAAATAATTCTTCTATATTTTTTTTGGAAAGCACGTCTAAAAACGGAAATTAAAAAAAAAGGTTCACTTTGCCCTATTATTAAAGAAATTATGAGTAAACAGCCAAAAAAGAGCGATTTGTTTGAAAATTTAATATCTTTTGAACGGGTAATTGAACAAATCTCCAAATTTACTACGAAGAGTTTTTGGATGGGCAATAAAAAATATCAAAAAATTGAGAAAATACAACAAAAGTTTTTGAAACTGTCCCATTTGTCGTGGAATGCTTCATTTATTTGATAAAATTTGGTGTGAAACTCCTCGCACCGTATTATAATGCTGCCGAATTGCCAAACTAAACAATTCCGAAATTTATATCGATTTTTTTTATAAGTGAATATTGAACTTGTCATTTGTTTTTACAGAACTTCACGATCAAAATATGAAGACAAAACGAAAATAATGACGATAAGTAGGGATGGTGGATTGAACAGTTCTGTTACAAAATATTTGTTAACATGGGAAAATATTCTCATATCGAAATATACGAAGACGACAGATTTGAATATGTATATATACACAAATACCTATTACAACTGAACTTATTGGCAACAATAACAGATTAAAGGTTACTTACAAAAAATCTTACTCGTTCGATATAGGAAGAATGAAACATATTTATCGTTATTGTCATTTGTTATAAGATTAATTGTGTGTACTGTTCAAATGTAATATTACGAGTGTCATTCCTGCATATACAAATGGATATTCAGACTGGTTTCGATGCAAGTCCCACCCATTTCAATTGGAGGAACTAGACCTTGAAAGAATCTATCGATTTTGTTAAGAGGAAGAAGAATTATGATCGTGGGGCCTCCCTTAAGGCACATGGCTGGCTTTAATAGTAAAACATTATTAAGACACGTTCGAAAACGTCATCTTGCGAATTTCACGGTTAAAAAACATTGAACAGTACATTACATTATGAGTCAATACATTATGTATTATAAAAATAGTTTTATTGTAAGTCGGTAAGCGAGGGCAGTAAATGCGGGCGACAGGTTTACAATGACACATGTTGAGTCTATCCCTCGTCGTTCACAGATACGCCCATGTAATTGCATCATACGTAAAAATGTAGTTCCATAACTTCGTTGCTTTCAAAGCTGAAAACATTTCTTTTTTTTGTTGTATTCTCACCAATAATGTCACGGAGAAGAATGATTGATTTCCATTAAAAAACTGGGTTAACCTTCGCGTGACCTCGACAGCAATATACTACATAGTGAGAACAGTGTGTGCTCCTCAAAAATACTGTACGAAGGCTCTAATTTCATCCAATCTCGGCAAAAGGTTATATATTGTTAAGATTGTTTCTACGATATAGTGACAAATGTATCACGTTTTAGTTCATTTACGGTATATAAAAGCATAAGGGTACATTTTAAAAAATAATTTCTACGTACGTTACACTTTTTAAATGATTACAAACTAAAAACTGAAAAAACCAATAATTTTTAGTTGTTTCTTTTATATTTTGCTTTGCTATAATTACATATTGAAAAAAGCGCGCAAACTGTACTCGTTTCCTAGCACCATACGTCGAATTAACGCATGGCGCTTACCTGAAGTCAACAGATAACTATTTCTCCTCATTAAGCAAAACATAGACACGATAATAAAAATACATATGTCGTGATTTCTCGGAACATAAATGGTTATCTCTCAACATGAATATCGATACTACCTTCAACGCTAGGTGTATTTATATAGCGATAGACCGTTAGCTTACTCATCGTCGTCGTCATTGTCGTCTATCGGCCAAACTCGGCGAGCGCACCGCGAGACATTTCGACGCGACTGCTCGTCGTCGTCGTTGTCGTCGTAGTCGTCGTCATCGTCGTCGTCGTTTTCGTCGTCGACGTCGTCTTCGTCGTCGACGCCGTCGTGACGTCGTTGTCAACGCCTCGTCGTATATGGCTCGAACCGAAATATAGCTTTGTTTCACCAGGACAAATCTCTTATCATTTTCGGCATCAGTGATACGTTCATCGTCTATTTTAATGGCGCAATTTTGATGCATACGTGCCTTATATTCAACCGAGGATGTATGAGCTAAGAACGGGTGCCCGGGGTGTCGAATGCAAAAAAATAACAATAAAAGCTAAATAAATGCGCAATTTATATCTGTGCAAAAGACGATAAACGTTGTAAGCATAAACCTTCAACATTCTACTTGCATACTCGTGCCCGAGCTTTGGGTAGGCTCCATGGCGTCTCACGCGACTCGCTAGACACCTCGGCGCCACGACTCTTCCGCATTGCCACGTTTCGTCCTCGCAAACTCACCGCGGGTCGATGTATCCTGAACTACTTATATTACTGTGCTACGCGATACTGAAAATGTTACCATACACGCACAGGGAACTACCGAGCCATTTTTATATTTTGGGTTTTTATACGTATATAGAAACCATTGCCGAGAATTCTTCTCTGAATCAAATTCTATAATCTAGACGAATATCCGGAATATGCCCTTGGTATAGCCGCAATAATGAGATTGTTCAATTAATCTACCGGGTGAAAAGATTCAGCAATAATTAAGTTCGGAATGATATAATTCATGATGACTAATTTATTTATTGATTCGGTCCGCCATCAATTTTTGGTTTAATGCCCAACACTTTTCCTATAACCATGGTGTATTACCTTCTGCACGCGGTTGTTTTTTAGCGTTAATGAATCGACGTAGATTATTAGGGTGGGATATATCGGTTTTTCCAAGTACTCAAAAATTTTGTAATTACACCTACGCATTCTAACGATATCTGCACTATGGACATGTTAGGTATTCCACTTAGGAGCCACTGGTGTAATGCTCAAAGTGTAGAACTGTATAAGCACGAGAAATCATGCATATAGTGTAGGCGTTTTTATGTTGTCCAGTTTTTTTGTTAGGCCTCATTATTCAAGTCAGTACGTACGAGCATCTAGGCACTTGTCTAAATGTAAGGAACCATTTTCTTTTAATTTTTCAAATCAATCATCATTTGGAGTAAACAATGATTTTATTAATTCGATGTACAAAATTTCAAGTTTTTGACTTTTGAATAAATTTCGAGGACCGTTCGGTTCTACGAACCGACATTTACTTGAAGAATTGATGGAAAGCAATAAGGGCGATAGAACCGGCGTACAGACACCAGTAATAACTACGGTGCTGGTGATGCTTATTATTACGGGCGTCTCATTCCTACGAATTCCCTGGGCAAACATATCCTGGTAACGATTTGCCCTCGCTGAATGTCCCATTGTCACGCTCATTCCAATTCTATCGCGGAGCCACATCGTATCAACATGGATAGTCGACCGAACGTTAGAAAAAAAAGAATATTTCAAAGGTAGTACGAAGGACTTTGAAGTCCTTCTAAAAATAGAAACAGCGATAGTAATAACTCGTTTGAATGAAAAGCTGATAACGAAAGAGTTATTGAACGAGGAGAGAGAGAACAGGTGTTTTACGTGAGTTTTCGTTGCGACGATTTAACCCTCAGAAGTATTCACTCTCTGCGGTATATTACAATTTTTATCAAAGAGTCATTGTTACGAGGCTCACCATCACATCAGAAAAGTATAACTTTTTAGTAAAATATGAGAAATAACAAATTTATCTCGCTGTGTTTTTTTATTAATTACTCCCTCCTCTTTTCCTTCAAGACCTCAAATTTTACATGTGCTACTTACTACCAGAAGTGTCTATCATGTATTTATTTTCAAGACAAACCGTGTTAAATATCACTTTGTAATAACAATACATAACGAATCACTCACTATCTTCTTAAATATTTTTTTTAATTTCATACAACAATTTAGTTGAAAAAATTAAATACATTCTTGCAGATTGTATAATTGTAAATACCGTTTCGTTTTTTTTGCTATTTATAGACAAATATTTATTTACAAAAATATTTTAAACGAGGTTTAATTTCTCTTGGCATTATCAAAAATCTGGAACATTGAAACATTCGGAAACAAATTCCAGATAACGTTTCAACCACTACATGGCTAAACTAATCGCGAACTATAAGTTGATGAGCCTGCCGGAGACGCACACAATTTTTATTAGAATAGTCTCGCGTTCGCGGTCTCTTGAACATCGCACATTCACTGGACACGTCTCTTTCCGTATCTTCCTCGTTAAAAAAATACATCAAAAATTCGTGTCCTTAATCATATGAAAAATTTTGCTTACTTTTCATTCTTCTGACAGCGCAAACGACTGTGTAATTAAAAAGTGGTTAATGGAATTTATACTTCAAGTAATCTTCATCATTTCGATATGTTTACTTCTATGTTGAAATAAATTGCGTTGCTCCCTCTTTGAAAAATAAAATATAAGCAGAAAAAATGTATGTGAGAATTCAATGCGGTTTGAAATCTTTCCATTTTCATAATTCTCACCCATTGATCGGAGGTTTATGCTAACAAAAATTCCCTTATCAGGTCGTCATATACTCAGGGCTATTGTTTTTAATTTTAGTCTACAAACATCTAAATAACAAACAAAAATATTGTCTCGGCGCAGGCCACACAAACCATTGACTTAAAAAAAAACTAAACATAAATTCACTCTTATATCAGAAGTTAGGGGATTCCGAGATGAAAGCAAATATTTTTGTTGTAGTTTTTTTTCGTATTGATTTTTCGCAATATTGATTTTTCAAAAAATGTTTAATCTCCAGAAGAAGTCAAAGAATAATAAATAGTTTTTGGAAGGAGATATCCGAACGGCGACAAGAAGTAGAAACAAGTATGTCATAAGTTTCTATGTAGGTATAGTACCTATGTAGGCATAGGAAGTGGTGTATGAAAAAAAAGAAAAGAAGGATGGTAGGGAGGAAGGAAGGAAGGAAGGAAGGAAGTAAGAAAGGAAAGGCGGAAGGAAGGAAGGAAGGAAGGAAGGAAGGAAGGAAGGAAGGAAGGAAGGAAGGAAGGAAGGAAGGAATGAAAGATAGAAGGAGAAGAGGAAGAACGGAAGGGCGAGAGGAGAGAAGGAGAGAGCAAGAGTATGGAAGGAAGGAAGGAAGAAAAGAAGGAAGGAAGGAAGGAAGGAAGAAAAGAAGGAATGAAGCAAGGAAGAACAGGAGGAAAGAAGGAAGGACGGGAGGAAGGAAGAAGAGGGTTGGGTGTGCACCGGTCGTAATTCGATCCGCAGCACCTAAGACTATATACTGTATAGAAGAGGTCGTTTTGACACGCGGTGGTGACGCAACCCTCTGGACTTGGTGCACAGTTTGGCATACGGTAGGGTGGGAGGTCAACCCTGCAAACGATCGAGACCGGAGCGAACGAGAGACTCGTTGGTCGTGTCTAGGATGAGGGAGAGAGGTCAGACGGGATAAAATATTCAGCAAGAACAATTTTATTTTAGTACCCTTGCGGGGTGAGGCCTCTCTCGCCCTTCACTCTCTTCTCTTTTTCTCTCCAGTCTCTGTATTCGGTCCGCACCATCCACTCCCCATATTAGACTTACAAAGACGTCGAACGTCGGAACGAGAACGAGAATCGGAGAAAAAGTGCTTCGATTCCGAACAAAATATAAATATGTATATAGAGAAAAAGGAGGGGAGTCAAAAAGCACCATGGAAGTTGAATGGAAAACAGAAGTTAGGGGTGAAATAACTTTTTGATCGAATCATATTGTGTATCGTCCGTTTTCTAGATTCTATCAATTTTCTCGTTATCTCGTGTACAGTCACTGCTAACACTCGCGGTCATTTTCTCATTCAAATGTAAATAAATGTCAATGATTCTGTTCTCATTTTACAATTAAAAATTAAACTACGAATAATAATTTCGTATTTATAGATTTCAATAAAATAAAATATCTTGGATCAATACAATTGTTGTTCTTGTCTCTCCTATATGCACTGGCCTCGATCCACGAACGTTGTGTTGTTGTAATAACAGGACATTACAGTTTTTAATAAATTTTCTTTAAAAAATAATGTTTATAACTATATAACGAAGAAAAATATTGCACAGATTTTACTGCTTTGGGCAGAATAATTTTGAAATACAATATTTATGAATAATTTCTTTGAACAAGAAAATCAATATCGCCGAGAAAATAATAAATACTTGAAAATATGTTTGTTCGTTTGGAGCTTATATTTATCAACCATTGGTCTTTATTATTATTTACTGTAGTGTAGTTTTCTTTCGTCCAATGAAATTATTTTGACGCGTAAAACAGTCGAAGAGGGATGAACGCGGGGCTTTAGAGAGTCGCATAAACGAAGTTGATGAATGCGAAGGTGAAAATATATATTTGAGTGTTCTTTTACATTAGTGCAGAACGAGTGCACGTAGCGCACGAAAAATAGAGTGCTCTCGTTGAGAATTCCAGTCTCGCGCAAACGCCATCCTCACATATACACAGGAAGACGCACACTCACGCGTTACACCGGCTCTGTTGAACCTGGAATCGTAAAGTAGTGCATCGGGGTTGCCTCTCGAGATCTGCATGCATATGCCCATGCCTCTCGAAAACCGACCCGTTCCACTGGGACGAGTCTGCCAACCACCACACATGTCTTTTCAGCTTTCACGGATTCTCGTTCGTCGTATATGCAAGTTCTGTCCTACACAAAAACTGTCCTCGTTCATTTATACGCTTCACGCAAAAAACTTATATCATATATATCTTCGTTCAGAAATATATCATTTTATCATCGATATGGAACACGGCAGAGATATTTCAGATATGAGGTAGTGAAATTTCTAGATTTGCAAGATCTTCTTCGAAGTGACCATGCGTCGCGATATTAGAGATTTATATTATACTTATCAAATTGGTTCGCGATACGAAGCAATACGAACGGTTACGAGAAGATGAGACAGGCAAAGATAACTCCATCTCCAGCCGATCGTCAATCACGTGACATCGTCTCTCAGGAGTATGAGCACTTATCATTATGGCACCATTCACACAGATCGTATTTAGCAACGACCCTGTATTCTTTGTGATCGAATCCTCCGTGACAATTTATATGATATACACATCATCGGTTCACCATGGTAGCTCGTGGTTTCGAACGGGCTTATTTCATCAACTACCTCATAGCACAATGATGAGTTTCATGTAGAGGGTTCTTTCCACTTGAATTTCCTCAATGATATATATATATATATATATATATATATATATATATATATATATGGGGCATTCCACGATAAATATTTTGAAATTTTTTAGTGTTCATCGAAAAACTCTTTGTAGTAAATTATGAACATTTCTTTTTATTACCCGTTTAAAAGATATCGAATTTTTAAAAAATTGCTCTTTTTCGACTTTCTAGCCCATAATTTTTTTAATACATAGTAGGCCAAATTTAATCTTTTCTTAAATTTACGTTTTTGAATGTACTTCTAAAAAACATGTATATATAAAAACTAATTGAGTATTTTTTAATGTGATTTTTAAGCTTTAAGCTCAAATTCTATTTTTTAAACCGCGTGCATATTTCAATTTTTTCCAAATTTATTATTTTAAACTTCTATCAATTTAACAAATTTAAAGTTGGGTAGATCATGGACTACCCATAATTACTACGTTTTTTTTTCGATTTTTAAAAATTTGGAAATTTTTTTTTATTAATAACTATTAAAACCGTTTTTATGAATACATTTTTATACTTTTTTGTTGTTGACAGGCGTCTAAAATTAATAATACATTATTATAAATATGTGTATAAATAATAGTAAGAAAAGTTGTTATTTGGTTGGGCATTCTTTAAAAAATGTTACATATACGATCATTATTTGAACTACTGGAATAACTGAGTGTGAGTACAATTGTTGTGTCCCTATGATTGGCTTACGATAAGTCAATCATAGGGACACAAGAATATCACTCAGCTAAAATATGAGCTAGAGGGTATTCTTGTTCAAGTAATGATCGTATATTTAACATCTTTAAAAGAATACCCAACTAAATACAAACTTTTATTACTATTATTTATAACCATACTGATAATAACTTATTATTAATTTTAGACGCCCGTTAACAACAAAAAAGTAAGTATACAAATTTATTCATAATAATTGAAAAGAGATTATATACTTACAAAAAACGGATTTAATAGTTAGCAAAAAAAAATGTTTTCTAATGTTCAAAAATCTAAAGAAAATGATAATTATTGACAGCCCACAATCTACCCAGGCTCAAAAGTTGTAAAACTGATAGAAGTTTAAAATAACAAATTTTAGACAAATTTTAAATATGCACAAACTTAAAAAAAAGATTTAAAATTTAAAACTTAAAAATCACATTCAAAAATACCTATCGTTTGAATAGGTAATTAAAAAAGTCTGAAAATTTACTACGAAGAGTTTTTCGATGGCCACTAAAGAACATACAAAAATTGAGAAAATAAAAAAAAATTTGTTTGAGACTCGTCCGTTTGTCGTGGAATGCCCCATATATATACCTATATGTATTTATTTATTTATTTCTATTTATATTGTATACTTGCCGTGCCTACGACTTAGTTCCCGCAGAAAGATAACCCTACATTGTTTTACCTTTTCACAGAAGTCAATTAGTTAACTAGACTTGGTTGGGAGAAAAAAATTATAACGGAAAAAAAATAATTATTGGGTTCATAGTGGCATTGAAGCAACTCTAGTTTATATTTACAGTAGCGATATATATGACGCGATCCGAGGAAAGCGTTATGCTATTAGTTTTTGAACTGATCTTTCATGTGGTGCAATCAAAAACTCGTTATCTACATAATTTTACAAGATATGAATTATCGAAAATTGTATCACTCAAGTGCGAGCATTGGTTTTGATTTCTTTTCGCTCGGCATGAAAAAATCGTATTTTGTCTCGTAGGCCCTTTTCTCGGATCGCGTCACATATGTATGTTTTATGGGCTCGATTGCAATATATATCAGGTTAAACGGTTTGTTTCTTATGATTTAAGATATATATATATATATATATATATATATATATATATATCACAATACCCAGAAACTAAATAGCATTAATTATAGAAGTTTAACCATGATTGCACATTTACAGGGTTGTCTACAGAAAACTCAGTTATTTTCTGCTCAGCTTACGCATTTATAATGCCAGCAAACGCAAAATTCGCTTGCGAGAAACGGAATATCCATCTATACCTATATCCATATCTTATATATATCCAATTCTCCTCTTTGGATATATATATATACGAGGTGTGTTCAAAAAGTATCGCGAATTTTGTGTTTTTTCAAAAATTATTTATTTATTCATGAATATCTATTTTGTCCCCTTAAAAGTAATCCCCA
>JAPYZU010000778.1:0-26231 GCA_030523005.1 Tryphoninae sp. B BG-2022a
ATCGCGGGTCAACGTGTTTGATGGAATTTGCTGACGGGGATGCGTGTGTGACGATGGATTGTTCAGCCGGGTTGTTGCTTGGCTGGACGGTCCGTAACAATTTATTAAAAATCGTTTTATAAAATTTTATTACTTCGATAATTTCAATTATTATATTTATCCACATATCTATATTTTCATTCTTATTTTATATCAAACCTGCGATTAATTTTATTTTATAAAGAAGAATTATTAAACTTAAATGTTTGAAAAAAGAAAATAATCAAAAGAAAATTTTTGTATTTTCTTTTTGTATCTCATATATCCATCTAAACTATTTAGTAAACGACCAGTAGTTCCAAATTAGACTGAAGGAAATTTCAAATTTCGTCCCGAGTGTTTTGGCAAAGTGGGGAATATTTATGTGCGATTAGTGGTTATCGAATTTTTGATTAGCACTTTGGCTCGGTTAGAACGTTAACGAAAGTTCTCAATCAATCAGTTTCGCAATTCGAATATCCGAAGCTCGCATCGATGGTCGCCTATGACGTTTTTTAGTTCGTAACTTTTATCCCCATGGTCCGCGTGGCGTTCGATGAAAACTTTTGGATGATGTCGCATTTAACGTTCGGCCGTAGGGAACAACGACGTAGCTTTTGAACTCCAACGATCGATTTCGTATTTTCAGACTACCAGAATAGTCATTTGCTACTCTTCCGAGCAAATTTTCATCAAAGAAATCCCAAGACGTCTTTGAAAAATTCTTTTTCCTCTGAGTTATACAATTTTTACGATTTTTTTTTAAAGATTCTCAAAGTAAAAAAGATACTGCGACGACTTGTCGCGGTCGAAATAACGAATGAAAATGTCAAAAAAAATTTGTTCTTGACAACTTTTAATCTCGTTGATAGAATTATTAATTAAGTTTAATTCATCGTACCATATTTTACGTCGGAGATTTTTTATCGTCGCTTAATGGCGCTTCGATTTTTTTGGACAATCTGCCAATTTGACGCACTCGTCGGTTTCCTCGTTTAGCACGAATCCTTTTTTACATACGCAATCGTCCGTGCAGTCCTGCAATGTTTATAAATAAAACAGAATTTTTTTAAACTTTAAGTACGAATACGTTAATTTGGTACAAATTTTATTATACGAACCTTCGAGTTAATTGTGCACCTACGCTCTGCCGGAAGACGACAAGTGGGCGCACACTTTATTGCGCAGTATACTCGCTCGGCGTTAGCCTTACAATCTTCGTTTTCCTCAAGCCAACCATCCGATGACGCGGACACGGTGCAAATATCTTGGAAAAAAAAGAAATTAATTTTTTCAAACAAATTTTTATTTCAAAATAATTTTTGTTTAATACCTTAAGGGTGTTATTTTTAACATGTTAAGGAATTTGATTGATTACAAAATTAAATAAATTTATTACAAAATTAATTAATATTACAATAATATCGACTTACAGGCACAAACAATGGCGAAAGCCAATGTCAAAATGAAACTTGAAGACATGTTGAATCGGTTGAAGTTTTCCCAGGAATGTTCTAATTTCTTCGTTCGTAACGAGTATTTATATATAAGACGAGAATACACGTGACAGAGGTAAACATTCGTGAATATTTTTCCTTTTTTCCAACATACACTTTGGTATCAACTTTTGTCAAATATTCGCTTCGTTGATTCTAAATAATGGAACGTTGACATCACTATCTTAGCAGGTATCGAACAGGTATTGAACGTTGCCAGTCACTATCTTAGCAGGTATCGAAAATTATTTTATCTCATTAAATCAATATTATCAAAAATTCTCTGGTACAATTTTGACTTTTGTTTTCGATGTTCTTAGGAAATCACTGACCTGAGTAATTATGCCCTGGATTCAAATTTCCTCCCATACTTATTGTTAGACTCTTATGAGAGTGATAAGAATCGGTAAAAAAAAAAATTAATTAAAAAAGATGGAAATTATTCGAAAAATTGTCAATGAGTAAATAAATAATATTTCGAAATAATATGCAATTTAAAAAAAGAATTTCAAAAAATAAAAACATTCATAATTAGAAAAATGTATGAAATTAACATTAAGAGCAAGGTGCAATTATTAAAGTCGCAATTGTTATGAATATTATTCCATTTTAGTTATTCTTATCGTTAGATAGAGATTTACACACTTTATATTTATTATCACTTGATGTTTTCGATCTTCTGAATTTTATTAATAACTGCCTGTGAATCTTGTCACATTTTGTCAGTCTGATATCACAATTCTACTAGCACCTATGATAACATATCCAGCTAACAGGTATGCCTTAAGGAATTCTGTTATCTCAGATATGAATATATTTATAGAAAATATTAGAAAAGTATTTTAGTCTTATATACAGGGTGAATCACATAAAGTGTCGCACAGCGAATCCTGAGGTAGGATGAGGCCATTACAAACAAAAGTTGCAAATATACATTAGGGATATTGTCAATAGTTTACGAGATATAACTATTTAAAGTTGGTCCAATCAGAGCGCGCCGAGAAGCGTTGAAGTTACTCACTCCCCGCCTAGTGTATTAGGCAAAATTTAGAGCAGCCAATGCCCGAGAAAAATACTGCGGAAAAATACAATCAATAAAATTGACTGCTCTGAATTTTGCAAATCCAAATGTGACGCCCTAATCTACGCTATATCTATGGGTAGGGTGGGGGTGGGCGGCTTCAACGCTTCTCGGCGCGCTCTGATTGGCCCAACTTTAAATATTTATATCTCGTAAACTATTGACAATATCCTTAATGTATATTTGCAACTTTTGTTTGTAATGGCCTCATCTACCTCAGAATTCGCTGTACGACACTTTATGTGATTCACACTGTATATAAAAATGGAAGAATGTTTGTTTGTTTGTTTGTTTCTTTGTCACGAGTAAGCTCCTATACCATTCATTCGATTGCCATGAAAAATTGGTAAATTGTAGTCCACACTCCCGAGAAGGTTTCTGCGTTAGTACAATAATTTTATTTGCCAAAATAAACGCGTATGAAACTAATAGAATTTTTCTATTATTAGAATAATTAGAAAAATATTAAAATCATAAAGAAATTTTTATAATTATTGTCTATTATTTTTCATCACATATACATATCTTTTTATTTCAGGTAGGATTATATTTATTTATAGAAAATCATAGGAAAACACACGCACACAATATACATACATACATACATACATACATACATACATACATATATATATATACATACATATATATATATATATATATATATATATATATATATTCTTGTATGTAATATGCAATTAATTGCGAATGTACGTCCATAAATAACTTTACCCGGCAACGTATATAAACGTGCTAAACGCATATACATATATACAATTATGCATCTATGCAAATTAGGCTATTAAATAAAATCGCAATTTGTCCGTCGATGCGTAGTGATACACACATGAACTCATCGATAATTGTACATTGTACTATGCGAATGAATTATCCAATCTCTATTCGCAAAAAAAATACAAGAATTGTGACGTAAAAAAATTTTTAAAGAAACGAAACAAGAAAATTGAAAATCATCAATAACGATCACTATTAAATTATAATTATTTAGTATTATTAAACTTAAATTTGTCAAATATAATTATATTTAAACTTTTCTAAGATAAAGCTTACGAAATTACGCGTGTGACTTTTATTAGTTTCGATCTAGTCATTTGTTCTTCATTAAGCGAAAAAAAACTGAGATAAGAATCTTATCACAATTTTTTTGTTTGGAGGCAAACCAGTGTTTGTTCAGATGTATTATGCTTGATCTTTAAGATCGAGACGTAATTTAAAAAAGATATTTTGCGAAAAAAATTCCCAAACTGCGACCCATTTTTTATTTTAAATTATTATAAAAAATTGCAAATTTTTGTTTAAAGTAAAAATAGGTCGTTAGACAATTTTTTTGATTAATCTTACGTCGTTACTGGTTGGATTGTTTTTCAAAATATCAATTATTATTTTGTTAACATAAAAACTATTATTTTTTTTTTAATTCTCATTATGTCGACGATATCTGTATCCATCGTTGCGGCAGTAGCCAGAGGTTCCTAACGCATTGCTGGAAGCAAAAAAAAATTAATAAACCCAATGACTCAAAACGAATTTATTAAATTTCTATATTTTCATATCGAATTAATTAAAAATCAACGAACCAAATATCGAACATTTAAATTCGATACGCGCTCCATTAAACTCAAACAACATTGAAGAAATTAATAACATCATTAGCAAAATTAAAACATACTAATTACTTTTTAATATTTTATAACCAAAACAAATTTACAAAAACTGCAATTTTAGTTTCACTTACGATAGGAGAATAATACACGTTTTGCCATTCACTGAGCAAATACATGTGCATGTTTTAATGAAAAACAATTTATTAAGTATCGTGAGGTTTTTATTTTTGTTTAAATTTAATTTTTTTTTTATTTATGTTTTTATTCAAATGTCGATAAGGCAGCAGGGGTAGCAAACAGAATTTGTGCCTGGCGAAACAGGTGTGAAAACCTTGGAGGAATTTCTTTTTACTGGAACCGACCAAAGATAACGGTGTTGGAAGTTTTCATTCAAAAATATTAAGTTAATGAGATTAGCTTCTAGCTTCCTTTGTTTGGTAAAATCAAAAAACAAAAAAAGATAGCAAACTTCGTTTGATGTACTGGCACTTTTTTCTTCTAAATGTAAATTTGTTTTATTTTGCTCCAGACATTTTTTTTGACTGTCAAAAATTTTAATTGTGCAATTTTAATTATCAAATCTTTGTTTTTCTTTCAGAAATTTAATTTATAAAATGCTTATTATCACAAAAAACGTGAACGGCAAATTTTGTTTACGAAATAATTCATTTGGCAAAAATAAAAATGCCATCTGTTTGAATTAATAATTTTTTTTTAAACAAAGTTTTTTTATTACTATACTCCACGAGGTGGTGTGTATAGACATCACATGCTTGACCGAGCCAACAAATATGCGGACAGCATACTATCAACAATGCGAGGAAACATTTCATTGATTCTTAATAAAACAGAGTCCAATTACGTAATAAATTGCGGGTTAGAGATCCGGTTTCTCGAACAATTTGCCACGATCGATGCAAGCAAGTTTATATCGACGAATTAATGTACAGTATCGCAAAATGACGATGTGACGTCAAGTGACGGTCATTTAACCATTCCACAAATATCATGGGAATTGTTCACAGAGTTATCAGGTGACATGTCACGTGACAAATCACGTAACGTGTCACGTGACAAATCACGTGACGTGTCACGTGGTAGATCATGTGACAGATCACGTGGCGTGTCACGTGTCAAATCACGTGACGTGTCAGGTGTCCGTAACGGTTTCAATGATTCAAAAATTACGACACATTCTTAGGAATAAATCGTATTATGACGAATAATTAATTTTATCATAATTGATAACATGATTATTATTATAGGACTGATCAATTATTTTCTTTATAGAAATTACAACGAACATTTTTTCTCTGAAGAGTTGTCGTATCAATCAGTGAAGTTGATTGATAAGCAATCTTGAGAAAGGATACACGTCTCGTTCTCTTTTTACGTATCTGTCATTGCAGTGACATCCTGAGGTCAAAATCCTGATGGATTTCTGAACGAACAAAATCATTTAACAAATCTGAATTGATTACGCTCAATAATTTTCGGAGTTTGGAAATTTGTACTATCACTACTTATACAAAAATAATGGATGACAAAAAAAACGGTGTTTTTAATTGTTGACATTGTTTTTTTTAATTTACAATGTTAAATTCGTCTAGGGAAAATACTTTTGACAACTGAATCAACTTAACGATGTCAAGAGCTTTTATTGAAAAACTGAGTTAGATGAGGTGATTGTAAAAAATAAATGACTCGAATTTTTCATTTGTTCCTATGAATATTTAGAGCTCGATACTAGAGACATTTTCTAGTAGTCGTTATGAAGGTAATGTGACCCACTTTAGGTCATTTATACGACTCGAGTCACTGTCCCAATCGCAGAGTGAAGGAGTTTGCCATTGTCACATTATTGTGATTTTTCATTTTTTTTTACCTTTTTCGAATGATTTTTGTTTATTAAAACTATTTTTTATATCATTAAAATTCACAATCAATTGGAAATGATGACAAATTTGATTTTCGAATTAAACTTAAAAAAAATTGATATTCAAAAGAAGTTTGCGAAAATGCAAATTGCATCTTCTCGACGTTGACGTCAATAATTTGGCGGGTTTGCTTTCGATTGAAATTTACGTCAGCAATCAGCCTTGCATCAAGGACGTGTCTTATGATATAAAAGACTAGCTAGAGGCTATTGCAATTCAGTATTATATGAAATATCGTACCTGCATCATCATGAAGAGCTACGTACCAGTGTTGTTCCTGTTGGCTGCAATTCTTCTCATTCCTGGTATGATGTAATCATTATCGCTCTACATCGTTCCAGGCTCATTTTATAATTTCACAAACGAGTTTGCAGCACGACTGCCTATGCATGACGTTTTATTTCAAGATAAAAATAAATTAGCAAAATTTGAAACATTCTCTGACCATTTGTTTCAATTAATTATTTAATTAATTTCAAAATTTTGCAATTTTCCATTCCTTCAAATTTCTATGTTGATAATTTTACAATTTTGAATTTTCCCAAATATTCGATTCATCAAGTTCGAGATATCAGAATTTTCCAATTTTATAATTTTTTTATTTATTTGCAATTAATTGAACAGATAACATCAGTGCTGCACCACGTTGTGGGCAGAATGAAGAATTTTCCACATGTGTCACTTCGTGTGAACCAACTTGTTCCAACCCTGCTCCAAGATTTTGTCCACTGGTGAGTTATGTTGTTTATTTTTACTTTTGTTTTTTGCAATCTCGATTCATAAATTAGTAATTGTTATGAAATAATTAAACATGCTTTTTGTTTTCTCCATAGAACTGTCTGCCCCCTGGTTGCGTGTGCGTAGATGGATTCGTACGAGACCCGAATACAAATCAATGCGTCGTGCGTCAACATTGTACCGTCAATTAGTGTACAAGTATAAAATAATGATTTTGGAAACGTAATTGACAAAATAATTGTCAATACAATGTGTAATCGCCACTTGTAGTTTCGATACAGTTACATCTTCGCAAGTGGGCCAATTTTTTTCTTTAACATGACGGTGGAAATCAAAAAATATATTTCGCAAAAATAATTTCCAAATTTACCCATTTATTTTATTAATTAAAAAAAATCAATCATTTTCCTTCAAGGGATCATCCAGTATAAAATAGTTAAAAGATTGCTTTTTATTTACATTATTAAAAAATATGGATTTGCATAAACATACTGTCCAAAATATTCCGATCACTACAGCCTACTGTGTGTAATGGGGACATCAATTTTTACAAGAAATCTAATCGTGGATTGGTTTTTAAATTTTGTATTCAGATTATGCCGAAATCAATTTTTCTCCACTGATACAAAATGCATACAGAATCAAGCGTTGATTTTTTACACAATATAACGAGACAATATATTTGGAGCTAAAATTTATACAGGCTTCTTTTTTTTATCTTTTTATAAGTTTAAAGCCTGTTTGCAAGATGAAAAAAAACTTGCCCAAAAATGACACAGTCTAATATACATATAGGGTGAGTTGCGTTAGGGGTGCAAGCCGGTATTTCAAGGTAGATGGGCTCAGTACGAACAAAAGTTGCAAAATATTGGGGATATTGTTAATAATTTACGAGATATAAATTTTTTAAATCGGACCAATCAGAGCGTGCCGAGAAGCGTTGAAGCCATCCACTCCCACCCTAGCCGTAGATATAGCATAGATTAGGGCATTACATTTGTGTTTGCAAAATTCAGAGCAGTCAATTTTATTTATTGTATTAGTACGCAGTCATTTTTTGTTCGCGGTCATTGGTTGCTCTAAATTTTGCCCAGTGTGCCAATAAGCGTTAAAGCCGCCCACCCCCACCGCCACTCTAGCCATAGATATAGCATAGATTAGGGCGTTACATTTGGGTTTACAAAATTCAGAGCAGTCAATTAGATTGCTTGTATTTTTCCGCAGATATGTTTTTCCCGGCATTGGCTGCGCTGAATGCAGGCGGGGAGTGGGTGACTTCAAAGTTTGTCGGCACGTTGGGCAAAATTCAGAGCAGCCAATGCCCGAGAAAAAAAATGACTGCGGCAAAATACAAGCAATCTAATTGACTGCTCTGAATTTTGTAAACTCAAATGTTACGCTCTAATCTAGGCTTTATCTACGGCTAGGGTGAGGGTGGGCGGTTTCCACGTTTTTGGGCGCGCTCTGATTGGTCCGATTAAAAAAATGTATATCTCGTAAATTATTAACAATATCCCTAATGTTTATTTGCAACTTTTGTTCGTAATGAGCTAATCTACCTTCAAATACCGCCTGGCACCCCTTACGGAATTCACCCTGTGTATGTATATATGGCACGCCCAGATCTAAAGGGGGCTAACTCGAAAATACGAGATCTGCGTTAGCCTATCTACGGGCTAACTGCAAAATCGTAATTTTTGAGTTAGCCCCCTTTAAATTTGTGTGTGCGATATATTCTTGTAGGTAATGTGAAATTAATTGCGAATGTACGGCCATAAATAACTTTTCCTGGCAACGTATATAAATGTGCTAAACTTATATACGTATATACAATTATACATCTATGCAAATTAGGCTATTAAATAAAATCGCAATTTGTTCGTCGATTCGCAGTGACACACACACGAACCTATGGATAATTGTACATTGTACTGTGTGAATGAATTATCCAATTTCTATTTACAAAAAAAAACAACACAATAATTGTGACGTAAAAAATTAAAAAAAAAGAAACAAGACAATTGAAAATCATCAATAACGATCGATATTAAATTATATTTATTTAAATATATTTCAATCCTTCTAAGATAAAGCTTGTGAAATTACACCTGTGACTCTTATCAGTTTCGATCTAGCCATTTGTTGTTCATTAAGCGAAAAAAAAACTGAGATAAGAATCTTATCAGAAATGTTTTTTTGTTATCGGGTACACCAGTATTTGTACAGATGTATTATGATTGATCTTTAAAATCGAGACGTAATTCAAAAAAGATATATTGCGAACAAAATTACCAAGCCTCGACCTATTTTTTATTTTTAATTATTATAAAAAATTGAAAATATTTGTTTAAAGTAAAAATTGGTCGTCAGACAATTATTAAAAAATTATTATTAAATTAAAAAATTATTTTTTGTACCATTAAAATTCACAATCAATCGAAAGTGATAACAAATTTGGTTTTAAAATAAAACTAAAAAAATGTATATTCAAACAAAATTTCTGAATATACGAATTTTATGTTCTCGACGTTGACATCAAGAAGTTGGCAGGTTGATACAAATTGCTGACATAAATTTCAATTAAATTTCAATAAATTTCAATTGAAATTTATGTGAGTAATCAGCCTCGCATCAAGGATGTGTCTTCTGATATAAGAGACTAGCTTGAGTCTATTGCCATTTAGTATTGCCTAAAATATCGAACCTGCATCATCATGAAGAGCTACGTACGAGTGTTGTTCCTGTTGGCTGTAATTCTTCTCATTCCTGGTATGATGTGATCGTTATCGTTCTACATCGTTCCAGACTCATTTTATAATTTCACAAATGAGTTTGCCGCACGACTGCCTATGCATAACGTTTTCTTTTAAGATAAAAATAAATTAGCAACATTTGAAATATTCTCTGACCATTTGTTTAAATTAATTATTTAATTAATTTCAAAATTTTGCAATTTTCCATTTTTTCAAATTTCTATGTTGATAATTTTACAATTTTGAATTTTCCCAAATATTCGATTTATCAAGTTCGAGATATCACAATTTTATAATTTTATAATTTTTTTTATTTATTTACAATTAATCCAACAGATAACATCAGTGCTGCACCATCTTGTGGGCAGAATGAAACATTTGTTAAATGTATGAGTCCGTGTGAACCAACTTGTTCCAACCCTGCTCCAAGATTTTGTCCACTGGTGAGTTATGTTGTTTATTTTTACTTTTGTTTTTTACAATCTCGATTCATAAACTGGTAATTCTTATGAAATAATTAAACATGCTTTTTGTTTCCTCGACAGAGCTGTGCGGACTCTCATTGCGCGTGTGTAGGTAATTTATTACGAGATCCGAACACAAACAAATGCGTCTCTATTGAAGCTTGTACCGTCAATTAGTGTACAAGAATAGAATAATGATTTTAGAAACGTAATTGACAAAATAATTGCTAATAAAATGTGTAATCGCCGCTTGTAGTTTCAATATAATTACATCTTCGCAAACAGACTAACTTTCTTCTTTAAGATGAAGGTGGAAATGAAAAAATATATTTCGCAAAAATAATTTCCAAATCTTGACCCAGTTTCATTATTTATTCCAAAACAAAAATCGATCATTTTCCTTCAAGGGACCATCCAGTGTAAAATAGTTAAAAAATGACTTTTTATTTACATTATTAAACAATATGGATTTGCATAAACATACTGTTCAAATTATTCCGATCACTTCAGCCTATTGTGTGTAATGGGGACATCAATTTTTACCAGAAATCTAATCGTGGATGGGTTTTTAAATTTTGTATTCAGATTATGCCGAAATCAATTTTTCTCCACTGATACAAAATGCATACAAAATCAAACGTTGATTCTGTTTCGTGATGCTTGAGATTGGTATACATAGCATCAAAAATTTTGTTGATTTGATGGATTTGATTTCGCCCTTCAACAACGCAACTTATTATGCAATCTTGAACACCATACACATGTCAATAAAACTATTTACTATGTCGCAATTGAAAAAGCAAGCAACGAAGAGAAACACAAAATCTGAAGTAGGAAATCAAACAGATGTGCTCGTGATGTCTCGTGATGAATCTTGGTACACTTTCTGACGTGGCCATCGAATCAAGCTTTCATAAAAGTTGTACATTTGTAAGGGCAAAGAGTAAACTGTTCCTTGATTCTGTTTCGTGATGCTTGAGATTGGTATACATAGCATCAAATATTTTGATGATTTGATGGACTTGATTCCGCCCTTCAACAACGCAACTTATGATGCAATCTTGAACAATATACACATGGCAATAAAACTATTTACTATGTCGTAATTGGAAAAGCAAGCAACGACGAGAAGATCAAAATCCGAAGTAGGAAATCAAACAGATGTGCTCATTGTGTCTGGAGACGAATCTTGGTACAAGTGTGGCATCACTTCACTCATCGCTATCGTGTCTGTGATTGAAAAATACACAAACACACGTCTGCACGTGGCCATCGAATCAAGCTATTGCAAAAGGTGCATGCTTTGTAAGAACAAAGAGTAAACTGTTGAGTACGTGACGCAGAAAGAAAATTGCTATGTGAACCATGAAAGAAGTGTTGGAGAAATGAAGATGGAAGAGCGCATCTCATAAGGTAACCATGGAAGGTTGTTTGACTGCAAAGAAGCCAGGAGAGCGAGTGGGATTGAAATTTCTGCTGACAATAAACAATTCAAAGAAGTGGAAGAAATAACGTATAAATCTGGTAGCATCGATTGATCCTAAGTGAACGAATCAAATAAAAATCTGGTCCTCGAATTTTTAAGCGCGTTATTCTCGAATCGTCGCATTTCAAAACTTTGGAAGATTTTAAACGATTGGATTTTTCTTCAAAATGTCATGAATTATTGTTTAATCACGACAAAATTCTTTTTTCACAATTTTTCAATTCCCTCACGAGTACTAGGCAACTGCGACGCATGTTCCGCTAGCTCTCTCGTCCCTGTCATACCCAACGTTACAGCGGCTGCCGGAGGTCAAATCGCAGGAAGGGGATTGGAAGCAAATAAAAAAAGTGAATTCAATAACCCAAAATAAATTTATCAAAAAAAAATTTAATAAATTACAATTTTTGCTTACTTATGATTGGAGGACATCAAACATTTTGCCATGTTCTGCAAGTCGGAGCGCACAACTCACCACAGATGTCGTAATGTTCGTTTGGTTCATTGTAAACTTAGCCGTCTAAATAAATAAAAAATTGAACAAAAGTAATATTTATTATTTATTTCTTTTATTAACAATTGTTTCTTTCTTATGTTTTTACTCACATATCGATAAGACTACAGTTGTAAGAAGCAAAATTTGTGAGTGACGAAACATTAGTGTAAACTTTGAGTGTCTTGATGTGATTTGTTTTCCACTGGAACTGACCAAAGATAAAAGTACTTAGAGTTTTCTACAAAAGCTTTAATTTCTCATGCGTGTCGACGAGATAACCGTGCGATATTGCAACAAACTATTCGAACAATGTATATTTCATATTCTTATGAATATGCGAAGCCTACGAACCGAAAGGCAAAGAGCTATTACATGTAACGACCTTTCATTGTTTAGCACGATATGTCACTATCTTGTCCCCGAAAAATATTAATTACTTCCACACGAAAAGTCATTTAAAATAAAAAAAAAACTGCTTTCTAAATGCAGTTTTGTTTTATTTTACAATGGAAATATTTTGTGATTTTTTTAACATTTAATTCGTCAGATTTTAATTAGAGAGAAAACACGAACAAGATTTTTAACTTACTTAAATAAATTGACTGAACTTATTTATTTTTTGCACCAAAATATTACCAAATCATAATTATAGATAATGATAGGAAATACTCCATTGATTTCTAGTGAAGCGAAGTCCAATTATGTAATAAATTGTGAGTAGAGATCCGATCTCTTGAACAATTTGCAACGATCAATGCGAACAAGATTATATCGATGAATTTATTCACAATATTTTAAAACGAATAGTTATAAAAAAAAGTAAAAATTTTAATCCACCAAAAACACTTTGAACAAATGTTAACGTTGAAGTTTCTTAGGCAAAAAAGGTCTTTGTGCCGAGTTAGACAAAAAAGTTGTAAAAAATAAATCACTTCAATTTTTCATTTTTTCCCACGAATCTTTAGAGGTCGCCACTCGAGAAATCTCGTGTTCCCAAGCTTCTAGCGTTATCTATGTGCGTAAGACGCATGCGCCCATGACCTTGAAAAACCGCGCTAGTTTAAAATTCCATTTTTGTTACTTAAGACTTATTAGCCAACATGCTTAATTATCCACAATTTCCCACGGTTGGTAGTTTGTCTGACCTTTTTTTGTTGCAATTTACATTGTCAGCGGAAAATTATCAGCCCGGTGCCCGATGATAAGAAGAATCGTTCGAAGCTATTGCACTTCAGTATTGCATGTAATATCAAACCTGCAGCGTGATGAAGAGTTACGTGCTAGTGTTGTTTCTTTTGTTTGGGACCTTTCTCATTTTCGGTATGCTCTAATAATTGTTGCTGCACATACCTCCAGGCTGCTTTTATAATTATATTAATAACTTTTGCATGACCTCGTATACGTATCAATTTATTTAAAAGTAATAATAAATTCATCAAACGTGAAATTCATCACGAACTTTTGTTGTAATTAATCAATTAAACTTCTGAATTTTGTAATTTTACATTTCTTCCATATTTCAATTTCACAATTATGCAATTTTTTCATTTTTTTTATAAATCTGTGAATACATCAAGCTCGAGATATAACAATTTTGTAATTTCATAATTTCTCAATTGATTTGCAATTGATTCGACAGATACGATCAGCGCTGCGCCAAGTTGTGGACAAAATGAAGAATTTTCTTCTTGCACTACTGCGTGTCCACCAAGTTGTACTACACCCGCACCAGCATATTGCACCTTGGTGATTTTTATTTTCTATTTGATTTATATAATCTCAATTCGTAAATCAATTATTGTTTTCAAATAATTAAACATGCTTTTCCGTTTCCTCGACAGGCCTGTATCTTTGGTTGCACGTGTGTAAGTGGATTCATTCGAGACACGAATGGCGAATGCGTTTCGCCTTCGAATTGCTCTGCCAATTAGTGCAGAAGGATAAAATAATATTTTTGAAAATGTAATTCACAAAACGCTCGTAAATGAATTGTCCAATAACAAATTAATCGGCGATAGTAATTGCGATAAATTTATTTTTATTTTTATCAATTTCTCACTTCTTACCCAAACCCAAAATAATGTCAGGAATTAGTATAAATTAATTAGTCGAATATTTCCTTTTCAGACATTTTATTACATATTTTTTACTCCATATGTTCCAAAAAATATTTGTTCCTTTAAATGTGAACAATAAAGTCTCGTCAAATTTTTTTGATTACAAACCAGATTTAACAAATCTGTTTTGAATTTAAATCCGGATTTTTTTTAGTCGTTTTTGAAGTTTCGAATTGTTTTGTTCATCGATTGTTGTTTTGCTGATTCAGGCTACTAGTAGCATCTATTACGAGGGACACAAATACCATCACTCGCTCTCAGATGTCCTCGAATACAGTCACATCCAACTCGACAAGACTGGAAAAAAATCAAAATTTTAATACCATCACGATTTTTCGTAGAATTGTTAAAAATCCACTGTAAGATAGGAATGCATACTTGTATGCACATCTGAGTTGGGTTTGGTTCTGCACACGTTGGTGGGCAATGACTGGCACAAACGTTCCAAAATTCATTTATTCCACATCGTTCACCTGGTACACAAGCTGCGCCTACAACAAAGCCAAATAATTCAGAATTGACTTCCAATTTAATGGAAAATTTATTTTTCATCAAGTTAATTAATTTCTAGTGAATTTGTTTTTCATTAAAAGGAATATAAAGCCAATAATCAATTTTCCAAACGCTGAAATTATGAATTGCTCAATTATTCAGTAATCAAAATTCGATAAATAAACAATCGACCTGTTCGTGCAAAAGATAATTTAATATTCTCTTTATTTAGTTTTTATTTACAAAAATCGTATGGAAATGAAATTTAACAATAACGATATTTTGTAATGTAATTAGGGCAGTAATGAACTTTAACTGTAGCTAAATTAAAAATTAATGAAACGTGGATAAATAAATACTTACTTGTGCAAGAAGCCACTACTGACAAAATCAAAACGACGAGCACTGCACGAGACATGGCAATACGTTTTTTTTTTGTTATTGAATTGAAGATGTGACTGAGAGAACTGTTCGTTTGCAATTAAGCTCACGTATATTTATAGCAGGTTTATTAACGAGTGCGGGAAATGTTATTTCTGTTGATCGCAATTTTTCCCTTCTCGATATCGTTAAATATTGTATAAACAAAGCTCAAGCTGTAAATAAACTCAATCGTGTTTGTTCGAGCTGACATAAAAACTGGGAGCTACTTAAAATTTGCGAGCCAAATAGAGGAAGATTCAGAGTAGTAATTCGCCTATTTAGACTATAAGCTGCTTAAATTGTTTTCATCAAGATCAAGCGCTACAAAAATATCTCAGACTTTTTTTTCCTACTGTCGACCAAGACGAGGCTAAACAAATATTTATATTCTTCATCGCATCGCGTGAAACAAGATGCTCTGGTTGAGCAGGAATTTAATTTGAAAAATAAAAATAAAATAAACAAAAGCGAAGAAATGATAAAATTACTGAAACGATGATTTTTAAAATCAATTTAAAATCATTTTAATTAATCGATTTTACAATCAATTAATTGCTTTGTTGTCTTTGATCATTTTTTAGAAGTTGAAATTTCCATCGACTCAAAGTTCATGTTCAAAACAAAGTCAAAGTCCAGAGGAAAAAGGAAATCGTTATCGTTCCATTCCATACAAAAATTTTGGTATACAACATCCGTACGTACAACTTCCTTTTAAACCGAATGTCAAACGATATTTTGATTTCCGCATTCGAATAATTTAACGGCAAAGACACGTTCCTGCATCGGACTGATGATGATTATTACAGCTGCGTGTGAGATCAAATATTGATTCTACCGTCTCATGCATGAAGAGAGTACATCGTGTCAATTGCGAGTCACCCAGTTTCAAATTTGACATCATTAACGTTGAAATATTCGAAAAATAATTTTTATCGTTTTTCCTTTGCCAGTACTTAATTTTTTTTCCTGAAAACAGTCATACTTTCCCTTGAATATTTATATTGTATATCAATATTAACAATATAGAAAGAACGTTTATATTTTTTTTATTTTTCCAAGATTTGTTTCTACCCCTTAAAAAAAGTGTTCGGTTTTTTGAAAAATGGGGTATGAATAAGACGTTTCCAAAAAATGGACTAGTACGCTTGAGTCGGTTCTCGTGGAGTCATATATAATAAATTACGAAAGAAAACAGTAAATCGAGTGGAAAAACTCGCCTTAGCCTCGTGTCTTACCAACTTCCACCCTTGCTCCTTTCCACCCTTAACTATTTTGTTCCTACGTCGGGAGTGTTTTCCACCGTTGCATGGGTCAATCCGATTGTAACGCCAAGTTTCCCTTTATGACGTCCACCATACAATCTCCTGTCAGCCAGATTTACTTCGTCCGAAGGTTCTTTGGCAGCTATTGGCTCTGCGAGCGAACCACTCGTTTTAGGGTCACTCCATCAAGTTTTCAGAACAACGAAGCGAGCTTTTGGACCGTGGATGGTTCGAGGGGTTGCCGAGGAGGTTTCGTTGGATTTTATCGTTTTGCGAATGAAAAAGGAAAAAGCAAGAACTCCTGAATGGTCTGTTGGAACCTCGGGCCTTACAGGAGTCTACGGGATAGTCTAGGGGATGAAGACGTTGAATTTTCACCCTCAAAGCAAAACCATACTAGAAATTCGCTGCAATCTCAACATTTTCTCTAGCTTGAAACTCGGAGCCACACTATCTCCGTCAATTTATCGCGGTTGAAACAGTTCTGGAGAATTCCATACGTTCCCTTTGGATGTGGAAAATACGACGTGCATGTGCGTACTGCGTACCCAACGCTCGGAAGCTTGTTATATGTAAAAGCGTTTTTCGCATCGCCAAACATCGCACAGTTGGATAAAGGAACGGAAATAGGATGTGCGCAAAGTGAAACAGCGCTGGGAACATTTCCAAGATTCGATAGAACAAATAATGTTTTTCTGAGCGCTCAGAATCTTGAATAAATCAAATTTTAAAAGAAAATTACGACCGAAAGAAAATCGCGATATTGTGGGTTGGGAGACTTTGAATCAAGTTCTTGATTCAGGGTAAAACATTTGAAAAAACGTGTTCTGCCAGGTAGAATTCACGAATCTGTAGTATAGAATCATACTTTTACTGTTGAATTAACAGATTTTTTTTCCAGATTTCAAGATCAAAAGGGTGTTTGGATGATTGAGCTTGTTATATGTAAAAGCTTTTTTCTCATCACCAAACATCGCACAGGTGGATAAAGGAACGGAAATACGATGCGCGCAAAGTGAAATAGCGGTGGGAACAGTTCCAACATTTGATGGAACAAATAATGATTTTTGAGACGTAGGAATGATTCAGGGTAGCAGAAATAAACAATCAAAGATGGCATTTCTTAAGAGTTATTCTACGAAGTTGCACATAACATTTTAAGAAGGATTCTTGCCAAGATTCAAACGCTGGGAATCTTGAATAAATGAAGTTGTAAAAGAAAATTGCGACCGAAAGAAAAACGCGATTTTGTGGTTTGGGAGACTTTGAATCAAGTTCTTGATTCAGGGTAAAACTTTTGAAAAAACGTGTTCTGCCAGGTAGAATTCATAAGTCAATAGCATAGAACTATAGTTCTACTGTTGAATTGTCAACATTTTCCCCAGATTTCAACATCAATAGCGTTGTTTGGATGTTTAACGATCAAACGAATTTTCCCGTGAAATTATTCTGCGGCGAAGGAACGCATTCATCTACAATCAAAAGAAATTTTTCAGGTCTCCACAATGACATTTTCTCCCCTTTAACATCGAAAACGCGAAGCTCCATAACTAATCAAAACGATATTAAATTCTTGGACGCAGCGACGAATAATCACATTACGTTAACGACATGGTAATTTATCTCGACCTGCTTTGTCGTCCACGGTAACCAGACCCACTTCTCGTTGTACCAGACCGAGATTACAACCAGGGCATCCCGAAACAATTGCGAAGGGTGGACGTACAAACAAAACATTCGAGTTTTAACGAGTTGCTGGCAAAAAAGAAAGCACCAGAAGATCTTCGACTCTGTATTGCCTCAGTGTGTGTGTATGTGTGTAGACGCTGGCTCAAGAAGAACGTACCTGGGATTGCAGCGTGGCTTTCACAACGAGTACCGCAGAATCTTCTACGACTGGCATTAAAATCAAGACAATGGGCTCAGAGATAACGAGTTTCTTGGTGGACGAGGAGGGAAGAACAGGCCTGGATAAACACGTAGGAACGAACTAACGGTGTAATCAGGAGGCCACGCAATGACCATTGTGGTATCTCCGTTTGCTGTCCCATATAAGAAGGGGATTAATCTAAGGGATCTCTTCTACAAGAAGATTATTAATCCTTCGACCCTTATTAAGGGCGTCAATATACTTTATCTTTCACCTTTCACGAAAAATCTTAAAGAAATATCAATTTGTATGATCGAAGTGTACCAAGAGGCAAGAAACAATTACATAGAAACGACCACGTCGTACTATTTGAAATTAATATTATTATTCTTATATAAAAATTTTTAACGAATGATCGTTTGAACTTTTCGCCTTTCAATCGCTCCAACGAGTCAAGAAAGACCCTGCTATATGTCAGAAAATTCTAGATTCTGAAAGCATCTCTGTCGAATGGCCCAGGCTAAAGGGAACGTGAGATTACGAAAAAAAACTCGCACAAAATGAATGGAAATTCAAGGAGAAAAAAAACTTGTCGATCGCGTCGAGTTACTGCAGCGTCGAGCCGGGTCCACATCCGACAGATTCCAAGGTGCAAAAAGTGAACAGAGAGAGGCAGAGAGGGAGAAATGGTCTTTTATATTCACTCGAGAGTACGCGAGCTACCAGAGTCATTATCTGCTTTTCGTATCGCGCAACTTGAAAAGGCAATCAAATCCTTGAACTCACGGCAAACTTTGAGTGCAACGAGCTCGTCGAGGCGTGTTCCATACCGACGAAAGACGCTTTGAATTTTATCTTTTTTTTTACTCTTGATTCTCTTTTCTTCTTCCTCATTCACTATACTATTTATTTATTTATTTATTTATTTATTTATTTATTTATTTATTTGAATTCAGGATCGTTGGATGTATTACCATGAAGAAGGACGAAAGATCTAAAGCAAGGTACCATACTGCTTTGTTAGAGCAAGGTTTGAATAAATTGGAAAGAACAAGTGCCTACAGAAATTTTATTAAAATAAAAAAATGAATAAATTCTTCTACGAATTAATTTTGTTTTTCACCCTCGGCAAAAAATTACCAGAGTTGAAAAAAAAATGCAAAAACTTTATTCACATTTTCTCGACGACTCTATATCCTGTCCGGTTTTAAAATTGGGTCTGATTGCGAAATATTCTGAATGTTCCACGTCAAGGTAGGAAAAACAATCACGTGACAACGTGGAACTGTTAAAAACGTAAAATTATTTAGCCAGGATATTTTTTTTTATTCGTTCTCATGTTGTATTAACCAACGTGGCTTCTTTTCACGTGACAGGTTGATGTATAGTCTCACGTACAGAGCACCTCTCACGTTTGCCATGTGCGTCGAGCAGTGGTGGCGCCGGTGGTAACGGTGCGGCTACGTTGCCAAGCAAGCAACCGCGCATGGTTCGCCAGCCACGGCGTGGTAACGCCAGACTCCGAGGATTTTGTCGTGCTGGTCACGTACTCGTGATAAATGCAATAACATATAAACTGCGGCGAGAATTAGAGCCCCATGACGATTTATATCGAGAGCCTGCTGGGATTCGCTTCCACCCTCCTGTGCCTTCCACCTTTACTACCATCCCCCTTTAACCCTTTGCAGGGACCGAAGTTTTGCTCGCGAGTTGGTAAATCGTTGCCTTTCTCACAGAGTTGGCACATACCACCTACAAACTTTCATGGCGAAATCCGAAGGAACGAACAAATCAAAAATAGAACGAGACTTCGTCAAAAATTCATGATATTTGTTAAATTACGTTTTACAGATGGCTAATAATTAATTGATAGGTTTCTGTTTTTCAAAATTGATAAAATTGTCCATGATACATCAATCTCAATTCTAGAAAAACATTTCGATTAGGAATCTTCTTCGTTTGAAATCTATTTGTCTTCTCAAGGTCAATTGTCAAGGACAAAACTGATGAAATTGTTAATGGTAAATTAATCTTAATTCTAGAAAAATAATAATCCCATTATGAATCATCTTCGTTCGAAATCTATTTGTCCTCTCAAGGTCAATTATCAAGGACACTTCATTCTCCAAGGACACATCAATGTCAAAAAGTCTCGTAACAATGCAGCCACGTGATTAATCAAGTTCCTTCTTGGGTCAGGGGTCGCGGGAATATGAGGAACGTTTTATTTGGGGTCATGATGACGAAGGAATTTGTAATTCGATGAAGACACGCGGAAAAATTCGGAAGGGTGAACCGAGTGTCATTTGACATTGGAGCTGACTAAGCCCTTCTGACTTTCAGGATATACACCGAACGTATCTATCTGAGGGGTTGAAGAGCCAAATGGAAGCCGAGAAAGGGTCAGATTAGAGTTGAAATGCGGCAAATTAGGTGTCGAGTTGGCGCGAAGCTTCTTCCTCTTCGAGTTCCAACGGATGGAGACCAAGAAACGAAATGAAAATAGGGCTTGGTGGATAGGATCGAAAACGAAGAATGAAAAAGTGTCCAGTTCATTGTTCTCGTGTGTCTCGACGACATTCTCGTACATTCGATCAATCCAATCGTTTATCCTCACACCGCGTAACTTTACGGTTAACCGATCAAAATGGCTGCCCGACGACATGGCGGACAAACAAAATGGCGGATTAATGAAATTGCAATTCAACGAGATACCGAATGAACAAAATGGTGGGTGGATATTCTCGTACATTCGATCAATCCAATCGCTTATCCTCAAGCCGCGTAACTTTAAGGTTAGTCAATCAAAATGGCGGCTCGACGACATGACGGACAAACAAAATGGCGGATCGATGAAATTCCGATTTGACGAGATAGCGAATGAACAAAATGGTGTGTCGATATTTTCGTACATGCGATTAATCCAATCGCTTATCCTCACACCGCGTAACTTTAAGATTAGCCAATCAAAATGGCGGACAAACAAAATGGCGGATCAATAAAATTGCGATTCAACGAGATAGCGAATGATCAAAATGGTGCGTCGATATTCTCGTACATTCGATTAATCCAATCCCTTATCCTCATACCGCGTAACTTTAAGGTTAACCAACCAAAATGACGGCTCAACGACATGGCGGACAAACAAAATGGCAGATTTATGAAATTGCGATGTAACGAGATAGCGAATGAACAAAATGGCGCGTCGATATTCTCGTACATTCGATCAATCCAATCGCTTAACCTCACACCGAGTAAGTTTAAGGTTAGCAAATCAAAATGGTGGCTCGACGACCTGGCGGACAAACAAAATAGCGGATCAATGAAATTGCAATTCAACGAGATAGCGCATGAACAAAATGGTGGGTCGATAAAATTGCGAGCCAACGAGATAGCGAATCAACAAAATGGCGGTCTAACAAAATGGCGGGTCGAAGACATTCTATGATGTAGCAGCTCATCAGATCCACTTATTAAATACCAGTCGAGGGTAAACCACGAAGTAGAGCGTAACCGAATGGATTAACCACCAATATTGTAATTCGAATTCCTTGATCGTACCAAGTCTATCCAATATCCACCAGCGAGGAAATCTTAGGAATGTTCACTCTTGTCGGAAGATTCTTACGACTCTATCTTCTCCATGAATGATATTTACAGCTGGAAGAGAACATTCTTTTCCCTCGTCATCCAATATTCAGGAAATCCGTAAAAAAAGAACACACCAAAAAAAAAGATAATTGGAATAAGAAGAAATATAACTTCGGACTTGGTTGTCCTCTTCGCTCTACGTGGACCATTGGCAAACTCGTTTCGTCTCGAGGTTCATCCCCCCGTCTCTCATTCCATCGGCTTTCTTCGTACTCGTTGGAAAATCCTTCGTGCCAACGATCCCGCAAAGTCCTCCCTTCGTGCGATAGATAAAGAATTATCTCTCCCCACGTGGCCGACGTGGGAGGTCACGTCTTTCAGAGGGATCCTTCCTTTTTGTTGGACCGTCGCGCAGATATAAAGCTATCTTTTTCTACTTCTCACTGTCCTTCGAGAGAGAATTGAAATTGATTGACCGATCGGCTTAGGCGTCTCACCCTCTCTCTTACCCTCTCTTACATCCCCTCACCCTTTACCCTTTCTCTCTCTTTCTCTCATCCGAGTCAAGCCAAGCGATATAGCGCGTGGCAAAAATCTCCTCTGTCTCAATGTCTCTCTAGCCGAACCCTCGCACCCTCAAACCACCGTTACTCTCATTGTCGAGTCCTTGGACTATTTCGCAATTACATCGAAAGTACAAACAAAGTGGAATCGAGGATTTCTTAGCTTCTCAGACATACCATCCTGGTATGGTCTCGGGAGATATCCATGGTCCATTCGCTTTCCTACCCTCTTACCTCCCTTCATTCTCTTCAGATCTCATCCACCCCCTTCTCCATCGTTGACAAGAACGCTCGATTCCTAATGCAAATACCTTGGGATCTAGCGATTTAATCTAATTCTTGTGCAACCTGAAATATATATATATATATATATATATATATATATATATATATATATATATATATATAGGAGCGAAGTAGACACGACGAGCACCCCCAACCTCCGGAACAATCCACCCTCTCGCTTCTCTCATCCCTGGCACGTCCGGCAAAGTCCGGGAGAAATCTCATCCCCTCGGGACGCACCCTTATTCCAGTGACCTTGTTTCGTCTCGTACCAGTAATTTCTTTCTCCACTCTCTCATTTTCTACGATCCTCTTTGATCGTCTCTTAAACCACGAGGTTGATGTACAACTGTTGATGAGCGAACGACTCATGGAGGATAAACACAGCAAATGGTAACGCCCAGAAAATAAAAGAAACCTGCAAGTCAGACATTTGCATATTGCTTCGTAATTCTTGTTTGTTCTCGTTCTACGAGTCACAAAAGATCTTGCAACGTCATTTGGGATTATTCGTCGAGCGAGTTGGAAAATAAGAGATGATTATGGCTCGGGGGTTGTAAAAACATACGTTCGAGCGTTTGACAATTTTTTGTTACGCAATTGATGACTGTTGTTGACAATTTCAGCCTGGTTACCTCCTCAGACTGGTCATTCATATCGCTTATGCAATTTTCAAATGGGGTGTCTTTCTGAAGAGTCAGCTGGAAGCTCGTAGGCGTGAGTAGGAGAAACGAAAGGAGGGCACAGATATGATCCAAGGAAGGTTGGAGATAGCCGGAGGTGGTTGAAGGAGCTCGAAAGAACGAGTGAGAAAATATAAAGGGTGAATGTACGTCCCTCTCGCCCCCTCTTGACTCAACCCCTCCAACCAAACCATCCCTTTCTTTTTTTTTTCTTTTTTATTCTTCTTTTGGTCTACGAGACGAGTGAAAGAGTGCACCAGAGGGATGGAGATAGAAAGCAAACCATCGTACCTCTCTCAACTAGCGGCAAAACGTGTCAAGTTGTCTTAGGCAAAGCTAACACGGGGACACACACAACTCGAGAAGACACGTATATGTATATGTATAGGTAAGGCAATGCCGAGCCAAAGCACCACGGTGACACTAGAGACACAATTCTAGTTAGTTCATTGCACCCCCCCCCCCTCTCCTTCCCTTGCCTTTACCTCTTGTCGTTCTCATCCCATCTTCTCTCTGCTACTGCCAGCATCTTCTTACCCTCGTCAGCCATAACCTACCCCCTTCGGCTCCCCTTGCCAACCAGCTCTGCGTCCTTATTATCGTGTGCTGTTATTCTCTTTCTCCCTCTCTCTCTCTCTCTCTCTCTCTCTCTCGGAATAATCTAGCGATATAAGAAATCTACGAGATGAGAAATAAGCAAAGTACGTTGTTCTTTATTTTTTCCATAATATTTAGGGGTGTATAAAATACCCCTAAGCTTGACGAAATCTTGGAGGTAGTTTTCGATTATTTTAATCGTTGATGTTTCTCGAACGATTCGTAAGACAGTAATATCGAAATTTGAGTCTGGATTGAAATTTCACATTTTTTTTGCACAGACAAAATTTACAACCCTAAAGTTTATAAATAATTGATTTAAGAAAAAAATAAATTCTGTAAAAATACTTTCACTCTAATAATTATCGACGAATAAAATAATTTATCACAAAAGTTCGTAAATAATGTTAACAAAAAAATGTTTTGTCATTGACCAGTCGAGGGTTGAAAAATGGCAATTGGGGGTGGCCATTGTGAAAATTTGTCATTTCCAGTGGGATTTTTTTTCAAGCATTGTCTTGTTGATGAAAGACGAGAAGGAAGAGGGAGAGAGCTTGGTCCAGCCAATTTTTTTTTCCCGAAGCTTTTCGGTTTAGGAACAATTTTTTTTTCATCCATACCCTTAATGGCTCGCGTCGATCTTCGGTCCCTGTCAGGTCCATCGACGATGGTGATCGAATGTCAGCTTTCGTCTCTACCATTATTCGTATGACGAGACCCGGAGTGACGAGCAGTGCCGGTGTATTGCTTGTCTGTTATTTAATGCATATACATATGTATATATACGTTAGGGGTTGGAATGTTTTAGTACGAGGGTAGGGGTTGAAACGGGGGTTGGTGGAGAAATTCCATTCCGACGAGAGAGAGCTGAGTCGACACTCGCTCCCAGAGCAAAAGATCGACGTGACGAGACGAGAGATACACACACGAGTATTGTTTAATGACTAACACACACGCGCACACACACACACACACACACACACACACACACACACACACACACACACGCAAATATGGACACATACACAGTCATGTAGAAACTATGAGAGCATTCGTACAGTAGTATTCGTCGCAGCTCCAGATTAATGGCCGCGTTGTGGCACCGTTCTCTTGTTTGCTGTCAGCCAAATAGTAAAAATATGAAACGGGTCACGGCACACTTACTGAAAAAAAAAAAAAAAAAAAAATAGCAGTGTGTTGATTGTGGAACGCGCATTTTCCTAACGAGACCGATACGATTCTTGTTCTACGAGGGATGAATACCAGATTTTTCATTCTTTTTATCGAATATTCAGCAGATTGGATTATTTTTGTTACGAAGATTCGGGTGAATCAAAGTTAAAGGGGTTTTTTGATGGTTATGTTTGTTTGACGTTACAATTTTGTTTCGTAAGTTAACGTGTGTGGGTTAAGTTAAATGAGTTAATCGGAATTAAGTTTTAAATTTGATTTAGTTCTTGTTTTTAATATTTAATCTATTCGCTATAAAAAAAGAGACAAATTAATTTTTTATTTGACTTAGTTCTTATTTATTATATTTAATTCATTAATTATAGAAATATAAACAAATTAATTTATAAATTTATTTTGGTTTTAATTTTTAATATTTAATTTATTCACTATAAAGAAATTAAAAAAATAATTTAAAAATTTAATTTAGTTCTTATTTACAATATTTAATTAACTAACTATAAAAAATATAAACAAATTAACTTTTTAATTTAATTTAAGTCTTATTTATAATATTTAATTCATTAACTATAACAATATAAACAAGTTAATTTAAAAATTTGATTTAGGTCTTATTTATAATAGTTAGTTTAATAATTATAAAAATATAAACAAATTAATTTTTTTATTTGATTTAATTCTTATTTATTATATTTAATTCATTAATTATAGAAATATAAACAAATTAATTTAAAAATTTGACTCAATTCTTATTTAGAATATTTAATTCATTAACTATAAAAATATAAACAAACTAATTTTTAAATTTGATTTAGGTCTTATTTATAATAGTTAATTCAATAATTATAAAAATATAAACAAATTAATTTTTTAATTTGATTTAATTCTTATTTATAATATTTAATTCATTAACTATAAAAATATAAACAAATTCATTTTTAAATTTGATTTGGTTCTTATTTATAATTGTTAGGTATAGTCAAATTCGCTGTTGATTAGGCGCGGATATTCTTATACTGTTTGAACTGATGTGTGTGTGTGTATGATGCCCGTTGAACCTTTGTAC
>JAPYZU010000780.1:0-23259 GCA_030523005.1 Tryphoninae sp. B BG-2022a
GGATATCTCGAACGAACATAGCGGAGGTTCGATATATCTCGAATATATCGAAGAATCGATACATCTCGAAGATATCGAAGAATCGATACATCTCGAAGATGTCGAAGAATCGATACATCTCGAAGATGTCGAAGAATCGATACATCTCGAATATATCGAAGAATCTAAACATCTCGAATATACCGAAGAATCGATACATCTCGAATATATCGAAGAATCGATACATCTCGAATATATCGAAGAATCGATACATCTTGAATATATCGAAGAATCGATACATCTCGAAGATGTCGAAGAATTGATACATCCCGCATATATCGTAGAATCTAAACATCTTGAATATATCGAAGAATCGATACATCTCGAATATATCGAAGAATCGATACATCTCGAAGATATCGAAGAATCGATACATCTCGAAGATGTCGAAGAATCGATACATCTCGAATATATCGGAGAATCGATACATCTCGAAGATGTCGAAGAATCGGTACATCCCGCATATATCGAAGAATCTAAACATCTCGAATATATCGAAGAATCGATACATCTCGAATATATCGAAGAATCGATACATCTCGAACATGTAGAAGAATCGATACATCTCGAAGATGTCGAAAAATCGAAATGCATTAAATGTATGTAACCATCGATATACCTCGAACCAGGTACAATAAAGTTTCTTTTAAATGACAATTTTTAATACCTCGGACATGTAGAGAACCGTTATAACAGAGACGAGTCCAAGCAGCTTTAGTGCCAAATACAACAAAGCTCGTGGTCCGTGCTCGGCCAAACTCCCAGAATGCACGCGCGGTGGTAGCCAAGCGAGGATGTAAACGACGAGGAACCAGAACGACACCAGTGGAACAAAGTGATAAAACTGATAAGGTCTGTTCATGCACAGACACAGCGAGACTGTGAGTAAATTTAATCTGAAGAGCACCTGAAATGTTAAGTATATTACTTTATCATTCAATACATACTTTCTTTAAACTATCGATTCAATTATTCAACCCCATTAATAAGATTGCCAATAATGAAATCGGGCTACAATAAAGTTGTTTTGCCTCTTTTTTCGTTTAAATGAAATCATCATAGAAAGGAAATCTGCTCTAAATTATTTGATTCGTATAATAGATTTGTAAATATAAAGCTAAATGTCTTGAAGAAACTGACCCTTGCAAATCGAACTAGAGAGACATCGCCGGTCTGCCAAAAGTAGCAAAAATGTCCATAACCCGACAGAAAAAGATATGCGGAATTGATCAGACGAAGATGCATGTAAATTGGCAATACGTTGCTGGCACCGGTAACGTGATAAATGAGGACAACGGCTTGCATGAGCCCGCGCCATTCGTCGGTCTGCTCGCGATTCAGTGCGCGAGGTCCGCGTTCACAATCCTCGGTAAAAAATAAACCGAGCGCCAGGATGTACCCGAGTGGCAACCAGAAGCTAAACTCGCTGTAATACTTGTTCTCCTTCATGAAGAAATTCGTACGATCGCACAGATAGAAGTATGCCAGAATCGTGGAAAATAGTGCGAGCGACGTCATCAGAGTGTAAAAATCTTGAGTCTGGACGGGCTCGTTCTTCGCTATATCGGTCATCGTTGATTCTTCGTCCTCCTCGATTTCTTCGGACGCCATCCGCGAATAACTCACTTCTGGACGATGATGACAAGTCTTCCTGAACAGCCAGATGCTCAAGCCGGTCGTTATACTATATGCGTTTTAACGAACAAAAATAATTCGTTAATCGTTTAGAATAATTTTATTCTTCACACAAGTTGCGAGTCATTTTATTAAATTGATTTGCAATTATTTTGATTAAAATTAGATCCAGATTGAGGACTTGAAACGGTGTTTTTTTTGTCAAGTCTCAGTCTGATATTCAATGTGAATCTTTTAATTGTTGTATTTTTAATGTTTGAAGAAATGAAAAAGGTTTACCAAAGTGCCAACGCTGACAGTGTAACAAGCTGGAGAGTAGTCGCTGCTTCAGGATAACTGCAGCAACTGCCGTCGTCGAAATTCATGTGATCATTGCAATGTGTGTTCAGTAATATTTGAACTTTGTGACGGAGCGAAAGAGGACTGGCAAGATATCCATTGGGGCTCTGTTCCAGAACTCCGCTTCCGATCAATCTGCTACTCTCCCAGAGCTGAGCGCCGCTGTGCAATAAAATCTGGCACAACATTTGCATGAAAGAATACAAGAATTATAATTTGTTTTCGTATCTCTGATTTGTATAAATTTAAGAACTTTGTAATTCTTAATATATTGAAATTTTAAGCATTTCTAAAAATTATAAACTTAATTTTTATCCTTTAGTGTATCACATTTTGTTCATTGTCATTAACCTTGAAATTGTTATCTGTTTTATATGAACTTTTGAATTTTTCAGAAATGTCTACCTCTTTTGCAGCTTTATTGCAAAGGTTTATTTGTCTGTTGTCGATGCCCGATAAATGTGCTGGCAAATTTTCCTTCACTACGGGATCCTGCATCATCCAAAGAAATCGACATCCCTGCTTCACTAATTCATCGGCTGGCTGGACCAATCGAACCGTACCCGTGCTGTATTCGTCATAAAGTTGAGAATCGCTCGAATTGTTCGCCTGAATGTCCTCGACGCCGCAGCCGGCGACGACCATACTAGGTGCTTTGCCATTCTGGAGAAATTCGAAATTACGAAAAAAATAAATATGTACAATCGACTCAGTGGTTTATCGAACTTTTTCAAAAACTAAACGATAAAACGTTTCATATTTTTAGCTTTATAAACTCTAATAAATGATAGGGCGTAAACAACCCTTATTTATTTAAATAAGGTGGATGCTTCTGTGATCATTTTCTATTATTTCAGATAACCCAGAAACGTATATTTATTGTAGATAAGTATAGTGAGATATATTAATTCAGCTATTTTCATTCGCTCAATTTGTTGCATTCCTTATTCATTTGCTCATTTGTAATATTTCTTTTTTATTACCATCCAACTTCGAAAATCATCCGTCATCGCTCCATCGAGTCTTGGCCTCCATAAAAATTGGACATGAAGCCTCAGCTGGGCATCGTTAAAATTTAGATCCGATCTTGTCGGTAGATCAGTTAAATCAGACGCCTTGCCATCAACAACGAACTGCGAAACGAAGGATTTGTACAGCTGTCGAATTCTCGCATCGCCACTGAAGACGAAGTGATTCTTGTGGCCCATGAAAGCCAAATACCTCAGGCACCTGCGACTATCCCTTTTTCCAGAATAAAAAACAAACAAAGAAACTACATCGTTTTTTATGTCATTTTAATTTCAATGATTAATTCCATCTCGCACGTACTCATCCGAGTTAAAGAACTTTTTGGAGAAAAAGAACTTGTAAAGAGCATTGTGAAATAGAATGTAACACAAAAATATATATGTATATTTTTTTAATAAATACGTTTGTGTATAATGATGCATCATGCACCCGTAAGGTTGCCATTCCTTGTCTCCTTTGTAGCGACCCTCTTGCAACAGCCATTTGCACGAATCACTGCCTGTAGACAAAGTTGAAAAAATATTTTTGTAGATATTTAATTGTTGACGATAAATTGTCCTTAAATTGAATTAATCTTGAATTACTTTTACCATAAATAAGATGCATCACACCATGATAGAATATGAAGCAAACCACCAGAAGAGTGGCCAATTTCTTAGCGCTCGCCACAGTAATCAGGCTCATGAAATGCTCGGCGGTAGTCATGATCGCAACCAATAATCTTCCTCGGTCGACTTCATTGACACGGCCCTCTGGCAAATACTTATGAATTGTCAATGATGTTCAGTGTTTAATCAACTTTTAATTAAATCCCAAGGGCGTCCCATATTTTAAGCAGGATGATTGAATATTGAGGAAATAATTGATTCGCCGTACAATAAGTAGTTATTCGTTATGTGAAAACACAAATGTAGGTGAATCGAGGACGACCTAAATAAAACAAGAATTATATAAGATTAAAAATTCGAAAGTAGTACATGTCAAAGTTCGAATCATGATTAATAATATTTATAACCAAAATTTGGATACAATGAAAATTCAAAATATTCAGACAAATTCTAGAGATTTGTCACCAAAATTCAATGCAACCACCATGCAAAATATTCACTAAAATTCAAATGAATTCGAACTTCGACGTATTTATAATCAAAATACAACTTACGACACCTCAAAATATTCATATGTGATATTTAAGTCTAAGTCCAGTGCCACACTATGCGTTTTCACCACTGCGGTTATGATGGTTTGTGATAGATTATAGGCTCAAATCAAAGGTTCCACACTAGTGCAGCCTCTTCGCATCTGCAGGAAGTCGTGGTATCATGCTGCAGCAGACTTATGCCTGTTGTCACCCTATCCAGTTGTGTCGCATGCATTCTTTTTCATTAAATTCATTTTCACCTAAGTTATTACTATCAATCTTTCTTCTTCACTTATAGATCTTGTGAAGTGCGTGGTCCATTTTGATTTCACGGTTTCATAATTTCCAATACGTCATTGAATGAATTTGTTGATATTCGATAGTGTTTACAAAACTTAACCTCAAAGTTTTGGATATTTGTATATAATTTTTTAAATCGATTAATCGATTCTCTATTCGAATAATATGGATGCACCCAACAATTACGCACTGTTGGCTCTCGTAACAATCCTGTTTCCAGTGCACAGAGCATTATTAAACAAATTTTTCCACTCATGTTAATACGTTGATTGTTGGAATGAAACTGTCTGGTGAAACCGCAGCAAAGTGTCATGTAGTAGCCTTCCAGTTGAACCGTGCGTTTTCGCAGCATCGGCGAAAACGTATTGTGTGGCACCGATCTAACGTAATTTATTTTAATGTAAGAAAGAATACGGACGTGCCGGTTGAATATGGAGAATGACCTTTATTCGTCTTTGACTACCTTACAATAAAACAATTATAGTCAACAGCATACATCGTGAGCAACGAATCGAACAATTTCGGCATGGAATAATTGTCTACTAAAACTAAATTTATCATTCCATTTAAAACGAGACACCTTGCAGACACCATGCATACATATCAGAACTATAAAAAAATTTATTTTTCATTCGATTACGACATGTTAAGTACACCAATATTTCTGTGCTAATGTGTTTTTCTACTTATGTCAGAGAATTTAATTGTATGAATCTATTTTCAAGTGTTACCGAAAAATTATTATTTTTATGCAATGTGTATTTTCTGCCAGGTTATTTGTTTTATTTTTCGATAAATTTCAACCTTTTCTCGTTTGGCACGGTAAATGTTAAAAAGTCCGGTTTGAGCTTCGGTTTTTCGGCCGTCACAGCGATAATACAACGCATTGTTCACAAAAATATAAACAAAACATACCGCGAAGCTCTCTTGTCAAACCTGACGGAGTGAGCTCATCTTTTTGAGGTTAGAATTCAAACGAATTTTGAGGGGGAATTTTGAACTTTACACGAATATGTAATCATTTTTTCTTCATTACAATGTTATTGTCAACTGTTGTTCGTAAATATTCCGGTCTCTTCGAGGTCTTTTTTTGATATTTGCGTTCTGTTTTACAATGTAACTATAATATGTAAATATAAACCATAGTATTAATTAGGAAGTTAAAACGTTTTGACATATTTATTTAATAGGAAATGTACTACAGTATTGGATATTAAAATATTGGAACTCATGTGCCAGTACCATGCCCTGAATAAACTTGAAGTTTGTAGGCACTCGCATTAACAAAACTTTCTCCATGAGGACGACTGATATTTAGTAAATGAGGCAATGCAGACAGCGACAAGAATGGGCGTTTATATTTACTATATTTAATTATCGAATTCTAAAATAAAACAAAATAGGTATTGCAACATAGCTTATCCACGAGCCATAAGCTGAATAATTATTATTATAAGAATAAGTGAAATTAATTTTTGTCTTCAAGAATATTATTCACGTGCTATTAATCGATGCGATAATCGTATCAGTGATAGAATAGTAAAAAACACAGCACAAAAAGAGAAATGGGGTTCGACGCAGGATGTTCATGCCGCCGAACAGAAGAATAGAATAGAATAATAGCATGCGTTTGAAATTTTTTTTATTGTAAGATTTTATAGAACAGTCGTTAGAAAAATTGGACAGTAATTAGACCCACGATTTACTGAGCTCTGTATAAACTCAGTTGTTCTTTGAGATCTTCCATTGAAGGCGATGGAAAAATGTCATTACGTTCTTGCAGCAATTTCAGGACAGCCGAAAGAGTTTCGCTCTCCAATCTAAACACAATATAAATACATATCTTTATTTATGGTTGGTTATGAAAGATTTATTATAAATGATTATTATCATTAATAAATTACAAATTATTTCTGTAAATCAATGATAAAACTGACTTACTCTTTTTCCTTATCCAGCTGTTGAGGCGTCAGATCTTTAGTGATCAATTTTTGCTTGGCCAACTTGAATCTAGCCTGGAAACCATATTTGAGCAATGTCTCATCGCGTTCGTCAGACTCGTCGCTTTCTTCCTGAAATTCGTGATATATAGTTTCTTCTTTGAGGATGAAAAAATTGTCAAACAAAAGATATCGATGCGGACCTCTTTTGTACGTATTATACGACCGGCACAGGCGGCCAAAACGATTGCGATAAAGCAAATCAAAGTGCTACACACATTAAACCATGTCAAATCGGCAAAAATAATTGCAACATGATCAAGAAAACAATGCAGCATATCTGTCAATCTGTATATTTTCTGCAGTTTTGACTTTTCATCAGATGGGTTAAAGGATTGAAATTTAAGGTTATGTAAGGTACGTCTTATACGAATCAAAATTAACCAACGAAACCAACGATGGTGACTGTTTAGGGAGTAAATATCTTTGCGTAGTACTAATGTAGGTGATTCGATGTTTGATCTCTTGTTAAGTTAAGCTGTATAGGAAAAAAGGTGCGCCGATGTAGGAGGAGCTTGTTACGCAGACGCGGGAAATTTGAATATGCAGGTGTATGGTCAATAAGAAAATGCATTCGTATGAATTCTTATATGATTTATTTATCCATTCAGTTTCATCATTCGCCCATTCATTTTACATTGTAATTTTCCGATCATCAATATAAAATTTAAAAAGTTATGAATTCTGTATTGGAACTGTTAGTTAAATAAAGAAATTACTATTTCGTTTCACCAACCACTGTTCGGATCAAAAAGTTATCATAGCTTTGCTAAATGTCGTATTCAATTAAAATAAGTTACTGTCCTTTCCAGGACACCACAGCTCGCTCATGATTTACAAGAAGACCGAAAAGTGACTGATCACGTCATCCATTGGGTTTTTTGTTTTGCAAAAATAGTACATTTTAATTATAATTTCGTTCCATCTTTTTATTACAATATAATAGGAATAGTACTACAAAGATCCTGCAGTAAACACACCGTATGAAAAAATGGCCCCGTATTCGGAAAAATAAAATAAAAAATATTACATAGGTTAGAAGATTCATAATTTGGATTTGTATCTAGTATAAAATATCTGACTAGTGAGCTACATCTTCTCGCGCATATATCTCTCTATTAACACTTCACAATTAATCGATGCTCGCGGAATACGAGATTCTAAATGATACGGCGAAATTTTCAAAATACAATTTTTTCATTTGTCGTTCTAGTCTTTCTCATTCTTCTAGAGATTGTAAAATTGTTCCAAGTACCGGTCATGGTCTTCCATCGTGGCTAACAGTCCGTGCTCGAGAACCATCGAGCCACCAGGACCAAAGTCGATAGTCGGCTCCCCAGAAAGTGAAGTAACAGTACCACCAAGAGCGCTGTGAATGAAAATTGTTTGATTCAAAGAAAGAACTCAAGCAGAGGGATCTTGGACAGGTCGAAGCTTACTATATGATTGCCGTGCCAGCGCAAACGTCCCACTTTTTGATATTCGTCATATGAATGTATGCCGTTGCATTTCCGATGGCCACCTCCAATGATTTATAACCTGACAAAAATTAAATGCCACCAATTAGACAATAATAGTTATTATAGGTTAATTTAATTTGTAACTATCATTAACTGCTGGATAATGAATTTGTATATTATGCATATTTGCCCATGTGCTTCATACTGGAAAGTAACATCAGTCTTATTTATCTAAATGGTGATGCATCCATGGCATAAATTGATTGTCGGCTACTTACCATGACTAATAAATCGATACATAAAGCAAAAGAGAGATAACAACTTGAGAAAATTATTGTTACCTGCACCACCCGCCGAAATTATTTTCACGTTTTCTCCGAATGCAGCCTTGGAAGCATTGTGCACTCGTCCAGCGTGAGAACGAGATACTATTAGAACAGGCGTCTTTGGTTCTTTACTCTGTTTCAAATAAATTATAATCATAAATCGCAGTTATCGACCTTTGTTACTTCGATTTGGTTGTGCCAATTGTTTATTTCTGATTACGAATATTTATTTTCAATATTGGATTACTTGTATTCTGGTTATAAAAATTCTTATTATTGAATCAGATGAATAAAATTTAGATTAATATTTCTAACTGTGACTGAAGCGGATTGCAATTACGAAAATTTTGAATTAAGGTTGCATCGTGCCAGAGATGTAAATTGTGACAAGATCGAGTATAATCACAATTCGGTCAAGAATCATTCACAGGCTTACTCTAAGGCTTAATTCCGTGGTCCAGACTCTTTTTCATAATAATTGCAGCAAACAGTAGTTAAGAATTACGAATTATTTTTCATACCACTGGAATATTCTGAAAATTTGTTGAAAGTACTTGATCAACCCAGGCCCAATATGTTTGTTTTGGAGCAAAGGGTTTGTGAACGACACCAATAATAGGAACTCCCTTGACAGCTACACAAACCATCGTCGTTACGTATTCCAGAAGATTTTCTGTGAACAAAGTATAATACATTTATATAACTATTGTTCGTAGATGATGCAATAAAATTCTCGACAGACCATTCGAATACCTGTGAATTCTTTTGTAGCATCTAGCGGGTCGATCCAAACCGTAACGTCGGAAGATCGCACAATTACGTCGTATATAGTATCATAGCTTGCTATACTTTTAACTGCTTCACCCAAATCTGAATTTTCCATCTTTTCACAATTTAGGGATTGTTCTTCTGATATCACCGTAACATCCGGGAAGACTGATGTTAGGAAGTGAAACATAGCACAGTGCGATTGATAATCCGCAGCTGTGACTGGATCGTTGATCCCTTAGAATTGTTTTTGTTATTAGCAAATAATCATACTTAAATTCAATTCAATATGTATTTTCTTACTCTTATAACAATTAGTAATCTGATCTTATGTCATGGTGTCCCATTAATAAACAAAAAATAAGACAAAAACATTGGCACTGGGAACAATGGCCAAAATGATTGCTACATACGCAATAAATATTAGGTATAATACAAATATATGGATATTTACACATGTACGAAAATCTCGATGAATAATTAATGACCTTTATAATTAATATTCGTTGCAAAATAGTATTCTATGGATGATCAATTTTGATTTCTATAAAACTCTATAAAAATCAAAATTCATTATTTCGTAACAACGAAATAAAGAATACTATAGACAGATTATTAAATTCGATTCATTGACAATTTATGTATATATCAAAAATCGGTCCAACACGATGAATTTAATGGAGGATCGACTGTATGAGCGTTTCACAGAACTCACTTTTAGGTTATGTACGAACAACAATTAAACAGCGAGAATTTACCTTCTTTTGTTTTACCCTTGCTCTCGATCGCATACTTAGCATTATCATGAACATTAACAACTTCGATACCGCCAAGTTCGGCAGCTCGTATCGCACCAGCGAGAAGATTTCTCAGTGAAACTTCATCCTTATTGAGCTGACCATACGAAGACTCGCGGATCGAGTAAAGATACAGACCGATGAGAATTACGATTACGATGCATAAACCAAGTCTATTTACTCGAACGTGAGCGCCGATATTTATCGTCATTTTTCCCCCCTTTTTTGTCACGATCTAATACAATTTTCCAATATTTTGATATTTGTGCGTTTTGTTTTATTAATTTGTTCTCATGTCAGATTGTCAAGCGCCCGCCATTTTTAATTCATCCAAGCTGCGTGCGCCGGTGCGTGGTTCAACTTGCCGGCACAAATGCAAATTATTTTCAAATTATCGCTACTCTATATTATTCGAGGAGGGGGGATAATAAAATTTGTCATATTTGATTAAAATAATTTCACATATTTTTTTTATTCATTCCATCTTCACGAACATAAAATGACTGCATGAAAACTATCGATAAAACAATCGAGAACAATTCTCTCCCTCTAATCGGCATATATTGTGCTAACATTGCGATTTCGGGTGAGATCTGTGGTGTCGTAGAGCGCCATCGCACTTTAAACATTAAGAATTTATAGATCTTTTTCTTTCAAACTTTCTTCGTGCGAAAAATTGTCCAGAAAGCTTATTCGACCATGAATGTTTTCTACTACGCTAACCGATAAATCGCGACATGCCCGTATCTCGTACGTATACATATATATATATATATATATTTTTGCATTTTTACTCGCTCTCGATCCATCATTCGCTTAATATCTAGTTTTCTATTTTATCATGATTACGCATCATTTGCATTAAATTCATTTTAATTCGACAATCTGTTAGAATCGATAAGTTGTCGATAAACCTCGCTATTTTAATCTTCCTTTTTTCATTTCTCGTTGGTTCTGCAAATAATTTTATATATATATATATTTATGCTCATCAAATACCTGTCCGAACAGCTCGTAAATTTATCACTCGTTTTCGCAGCTTTTCGCACACTTTAGTTACATTTTTTCGGTTTTTGTCAGATATATATATTGTTTTTTTTGTTTTTTTGTTTTTTTTTTCATTGACTATTTACTTAGCATATTTTGGTTTTTTATCTACTTTTCAAGTTACACTCGTCTCTTGATTTTGTCTCTGTTGAATCGCCGCAAGATGCGAGGGGAGGGAGGGGGCAGCGAGCATTTTCTCCGTCTCAATAAGCTGTGAATCATCAGTCCGCTCATTCTTATCCCGTCGATGCTACTAAACGCTATCATCTGTAATCAAATGCAACATTTGTTAAGCTTTATCAAAAGCGGATGAGGAGATGCAAAACAAAACTATTATCCATAATGAGATCAAGCTTACCGTGATACCACCATTTTGTCTTCTTTGGATTTTTGTTGCATGTTTTCACGTAAAACGAATTATCGGGTGGCCTTTTCTGCAAACAGAAGGAAACATTTTTATCTTTCAAAAGAATTTGTAACGATTTTGATAATAATGAATAAGAATCCGCGATTAATTCGATATTCGTTGACGGTAATTTGTTAATTAGTGATAATTGGATAAAGTCTAATTTATTAAGCGATTAACTTATTGTTTGTGATTGATTCTTTAATTAATGATTAATTGCAAATAAATGGGTGGTTGATAAGTATTATAATTCAAACATTTCAGAGAATTTACTCAAGTTCAATGTCTGCTATGATTAATTCGAATATTCATTTTCCTCAACTCGCCCACCTTTTCTTTGCAGCTGCTCAGCATCGAAACGATGCTCAGACACACACTTTGAACGCTAAGTGCTGGTGACCAGTCGTCAGTGAGAATCGACAAGCATATATGACCATTGCTGTAAACATGAGGATGAACAGGAATGTTGCCACCGATAAAAGTGACCTCGGGCGAGTCGAAAGGATATTTCGAGCTGAATTTGAACTGTAATTGAAATCTCTCGCCCTCGTATAGGGTACCCTTTGCCCCTTCCATATGAACGATCCATTGGGTCAAGTTTTGACCGGCTAATTCACCATCGACCTGAACTCCAGGCGGGGGCTCGCGTACCAGAGCCATCAGCTCCTTCTGTAAGCGACGCTAAAAACAAAAATCCAACAAGTCAGCAAAATGTACAGCTTTTATACTAATTATGATGATTAATTCGTAAATAGAATACAATAATACATTTAATTGTCTACAAACGTCGCTTGGATATCAAAGTTTTATTCGTCTCAATCGTTTTTTGGAAGACAATGAATTTAAGCTTACTTTTTTTCATTTGCACATATTTCAATGGTGTTTATTTATAGGAATGTACAGTGATAAAGTAACAAAGCTAGAAATTGTAACAATGGAACAACTGTCCATTGCAAATAATTGCTAGTGGCAATCTTCTTCAACTGGCAATAAAAACTGAATCTAATTTATATAGGAACCAACATTCATTTCTGTGCAAAGGAAGTTTTTGCTTTTTTTCTTTTGGAAATATCAATTGACCTTTAAAATTACGCAAAGTACTGACAAAGTGAATCATAAATATCGGAGCAATAGTTCCAGTTGCTGATTCTCAATTTCTTGTAAACAGGTAATATTCCAGGAAAAAGATGGGAACACTGAATTGCACGATTGTCAGATCAGATTCGCCAATTTTGCACTTTTCCTATTGGATTAACAATTTTGGAAAAAAGTGTATTAGTTTTTTGTCACCGACCAAGGAGTTATCTTATAGTTTTTGTAGAAACCTATCAAATTTTTCAAGTACGTTAGGTATTTGCATGGGCCAAAAATTTCATGCTTTGTAAGTTAAAAAAGGGAAAAAATCATGCACCTTGTTTATTGCGGAGTTGGTGGTATATCGTGAGTTTTACTACTGTAAGCATTTATGAATAACTCGATAGGTAAAGCATGACACTCCGGTGTCTAGTTTCAAAGATCAAATTTACTAAATTACGGATTTACTTACGGACCGCAGTAATTTTCTAATAGTTTGAACAATATCTTGTTTCTAGATTAATGAGCAAAGCGCAACCTTTTATAATCCACTCTTTCAATTTTGCACTTTCTTTCAAAGCAGTCTGCCTCAAAATCTACTAAAATTTCAAACTGTCACTAATATGCGCACCACTATTGCATTTCTATGCTTATACTACCAAAGCGTCAAACTTTAAACAGATTCTATTAAGACTCGTACGATAGTTGTACGAGAATACAGAATTTTCCTGTCATCCTCAAAATGATTTGTCAAAAGAGTGTATAATAAAATTGACTTTCCTGCAACAAGCTATTCGCTTTATTCGGATCTCCAAACAAATTGAAATTTAGATTTTGGGTAAAAAAAACGAAATTGCCAACTAGTTCTGGCGAATCGATATTACATACTCGTCTCATTACATATTTTATTCTACGATCTAATGTTACTACAGATGTTGGGCGAAAGCTTATATATTGGCAAAAAAATGCTCGGATACTATTACGAATTTTCGACAAAGTTTATGATATTGGCTGATCGCGGGAAGATTCTTGGATCTTTGCAAGCTATATCCGAGAATTTGTTAAAATATTTAGTGATAAGAGAAGACGAGGGTAAGAAAATATTTCGGGTGTAGAAGACTCACCTTTGACGGAGACATTGCCGCCATTGTCGTTAGACCGCTGACCATCGGAAAACATAACCATCTTTCGTTGCGGAAGACATTTCGTTGTTAGGTACTAAAAACTCGTTCCACTACGTGCGTCTCTGTTTTGGTTACGTTCAAATTTTCTCAGTATCTTTCGCTGTCTCTCGCTCTCTCTCACTCTTTGTCACTCTTGTTTTTTTGTGCTCCGGAGAACAAAGAATTGCCTCACCGAGACTGACGTATCATTGTACTTCCGACTTTTCCGTTTTTTACAACTATTCGCGAAATTTTTCTTCGGGGTGAACGAATTATACGGGCAAATTCAGAACTAAGCAATGGTGTACTATTTTTTTTTCCTTTCTTTTTCGTCCTACACTAGAACGGTCAAAGCAACTGCCCTAGTCACGATTCTTATTCTCCTCGATAGTTCTGCGAAAAACTTGACACAAACGTCATGTCACTACATGTCCGACGGCGATGCGCACAATCCCCCGATTTGCCTGCAATGCGATACGATTGGTCAGAAGCGACCAATGACTGACCAGAAAACGAGGAAGTACGCTGATTGGTCCAAATTTGTCATGCAGATGGGAAGCGGGAAAATTCAAGCTTTTTAAACATAATTTGTTTAGAAGCATGAATTTTCCATTCTTGAGATACCAAATTATAATTCATAATCCACGCAAGTGAAGCACGGGGTATGAGTTAACTATAATGAATATAATAATATAAAGGATTTTATTATACTATCAATAAATTCGTGTAAATAATTTTGAAAAAACGTTTACAAAATGTTGTCAAATCAGAAGCTTTTTTTTCACCCAATTCCACACAATATTTAGTATACTTACGTGATACAATTGAAATTTAAGAAATAAATATGGGAATGTATAGTAAGAAAATTAATATAACGAGCTTAAATTTTCATCCACAATTTGTTTTAAAGCAACCTAGAGATTTTCAAAATTCCATCATGAACAATATTCTAAGGATTTTTTTTAGGATTGCGATGAAAAATTGCTGAAAAATGATCCATCAGCGATATTGAATATACACGGTTTGAATATTTGTTATTATTATCATTAAAAAAAACATCTAGTTCAACTTCACACTGATATTTCTTTTGTTTCTTTCTTCATTTATTTCATCGTTTCTGGTCTTCCTAAATGACCAAATCCTCACAACGATGAATAACATTATCGCAGAAATAGCGAATGAAGATAACATTTCCGAGTCTTTTCTTCTGAGAAATATTGAGACTTCTGGCTGCAGTCTTGTCGAGACCCTCAAAAAAAATGTGAGTATTACTTCAATCTTCCAGATTGACAAAACAACACGTCCAATGAAATTCCCTAATCACTTTTAACTAAAAAATGAACAATTGTTTAAAATAATGTTACTTAAATTTTAAGATTGGAGTACTTCGAGCTGAGGCTTCTCAAGTTGCGAATATAAATTCTCAATTGGAAACGAAACTTCGTTACTTCAACGAATTGTCGCAGTCTTTAACGTGCAAACTTCAATCTCTCGTTGCTATCTCCGAATTGGACTGTGGCGATCGTGAAGCGATCAAAGAATTCGTTGAGCAGATAACTTTATCCTGGCTTCATGCAAATAAAGAAGTAAATATATTGGTCAAAGCATTAAGTCAATTAAATTGAAACTATAAGTACAAAATTGATTTTACAACAGTAATACAATCTATTTTTTAAACATTTGTAATAATAATTAATTTAATTTGATGAAAAATTAAAATCTATTTGCTTAAAAATCCTAATGCAATAGTAATATTGAATTTGATTTGTATCGTTACTGAATGTTTGATACAGATTCCTTTCTTATTTCAGCTAGTCAAAGAATATGCTGGAATTCGTGTTGCTAGTCGTACAACGAGTGGCGCACCATTAACAAGTATACTGAATAAAATAAAGAAAGAGGCCGCTGCTGTGAAAGTTTCACTGCAAATAGGATCAGTGATTTACGATCAGGATTACGTATCCTGTGGTTACAAAATTTATGAAGAAATCTCTTTGATTCTAGAAAGTTTGGAACGCTGCGACGATAAGGTATACGATAATCCTAATATTAAACTATTCGTAATATTTTTAATCTAGTATTTACTAAATATTTAACACTTTCTGGCGTAGAAGAGAAAGTCAAATTTATTTCCAGTTCTCCTTTTCTTACTGTTTGGTTTAGTGCCAATTTTTTTAACGAAACACAGCATCGAGTTATTGACCATTCTGTAATTTTCGTCCTAACGACATGCAAAGTTTGGATTTGATGGAATTACAACTTTGAAAAAAAGCAGACGTAACTTGTAAATTTGCAAAATTTACTTGTCGTTAGATTAAAAGTTTGGCAACTCAGAATCTAACAATATGTAATCCATGACCATTCGCAAAGTCGTTGGGAAACTAAAGTATTGAATCCTGATGGTTGATGGAAGGATGGCGTTGCTAATGCGGTGAAAGTATCAGGAAGCCATCTGCAAGTTTAAAAAAGCATTTGTTATTTTCTGTAAAAAAATAGGTCCAACAGTATTTAGTGATATGCAGAACGACGCCATACCTGGTTGAGCTTTCGAGTATGATAGACGAGTTCGTGGCGAACACTGATTTCTTGCCAAGGAACGAACAGCATCGTGGGACTAAAGATTTCGTGGCGTTTCGATACGTCACAAAATTACTCACTGGCGAATTACTGGGCGAAGAAGCGACCAATCCTTGGCAAATATTGGCCGATAATGCACCGAGGAAACCCGTTTTTATAACTCTTAATAACAAACGAAAATTGGATATTCCAAGAATTTCTGGGAACAAGATTCAACGTAATTTATCTACTCTCCCAAACGTTAAATGCAAATAGTCACCCAGAAATGATTTGCATTTATCAATCTATATTGACTTAAGATTAATATAAATTTCCTTTGATTATTGTTAAGAGAAGTGATCAATCCTTGGCAAATATTGGCCGATAATGCACCGAGGAGATCCGTTTTTATAACTCTTAATAACAAACGAAAATTGGATATTCTAAGAATCTCTGGGAACAAGATTCAATGTAATTTATCTACTTTCCCAAACGTTAAATGCAAATAGTCATCCAGAAATGATTTGCATTTATCAATCTATATTGACTTAGGATTAATATAAATTACTTTTGATTATTGTTAATTATCATTAATGTTAAAAAAACTAACTATTAGTAAATATTGTTTGATTATGTTTTCTTCTTTTTCATCAAGCAATAACCGAATAGTTTTTTTTGGATAGAATCACACTCGTCTTTATTTCGTTGAGACATCTGACTCTCAATTGAATAGCATGTCGTCGTAATTCATCGTTAAAACAATAAACAATTCGATACTCTACAACATACGTCAATTTGTGAGATACGCTGTGTTTTTTTTATACTGACGATAATTATTTATAATTATAATTAATTATGATACAGAGGAGGGCGTGAGTTTCAGGCGCGTATCTTCTTTTTAGCAGGTGGAAAAAAGCACGCCCGTTATACAATATTTTACAATTATACAAATATGTAATACGTCTAAGAAATCCGAGTATTGACAAATGCTATAACTGTAGAATGATCGAGATGACTTTTCGCGACAATCGTAAATTTCCCAGGAGCACCTGTTGGACTTAATTGTTCCAATCGGGAATAAAGCAATCTTTCGAGAATGATCAAACGCGAATATTCGTGGGTCAAGGTGAAAATGTTTAAATTAAAAAATACCCTCGAGATCAGGCAAAACCGTTGGTGCGCCAACCCTTAGCGTTAAATCTCTTCGGCGCATGAAAGCTGGTGGCAAAATTGGTCGTCTTTCCTGTGGAGAAAGAAAAGTCGACAATGTAATAAATGCATGATTGAAAAATATACACAATCTTTTGTTTCTCTGGTGAAACATTCAAATTTCGCGCTGCAGCGGCCATATTGTTCAGTGCAAACAGTTGCCGTTAGGGTCGCATGCCAACATCATCGAATTCGTCTATCCAATTTTTCACAAGTGATATTATTTGTTTTTAGATTAAATTCCTATCAAATCATTTAGATTATGGATATTTCAATATTGTGGAGCATTGTTCCTACGAAAGATCTCGGTGTTGAATGGATTTATGTGCGAATTGATTTATATAATTCGTTAAGTTAAGACTGTGAAATTGTTCACAACGAACATTCATTCTTCATTTCCTCAGTTTTAGCGTAATATTAAGAACATAAGGAATTGGCAACTCACGGGTGGTCTTGGTCGTGGGATTTCCCCAGAATTTGTCGCCACAGGGGCCCAGCCCTTGTCGTTCAGGCACTTGTAGCAGATCTTCGATTCGCCAAGGCAACTGGCGTGATAAACGTGGCCGCAGCCAAAAAGAACCGTGTAATCGGCGCATTGAATCAAAATTTGTCGACACACCGGACAAATTTGTGATTTACTAGCACAGGCACGACCGGCATCTCGCAGCGACTTCTTCAGAGTCTCGTGAAGCTCGAGACTCACCAATCTCGATGTTGTCTCGACGAGAATTTGTTCGTACCGCGAATGTGTCAGTACGCCGGTCAATAGTTGTCTTATATCCCCTATCGTTCCACTCGTTGCCAGTGGATGCTTCAGTATTTGCTCGAGAACGGTCGAAAGCGCTGTCGTACCACTCAAAGTTTCCAATACTATTTTCAGGAGCTTTCCCCGTAATCTTTCAACTGTAAAAAAATATAAAACGTAAGACTATTGTTCGCTTCTATTATTCGTTCCAATAAACCGATTTAATTCAACGAGTCGAATGATTGATTCGTCGTTTCGACCCCACAATACTATTCAATTATTGAATTCGATTGCTCATACCACGTTGATTATTGTTTTCCGATTGCGGATGTAAAACTGCTTCAACGAGTGGCATCCAGTCCAGATTTCCTGCTGATCTCCGACACAATCCAGATAATTGGGTAGTCGATTTCACAGCATCGTCATCCGGAATATCTTCTCGATTGAACTAAAATAGATGAATAAGAAGTTACTATTTAGCTATTATTTTTCACGAAAGATCAACAATGTGATTGAATATCCGTCGACGATAAAATAGTGCCAATTTACGAATCGTTCGATGACTTTTGAAACATCTCATTATCGACCAAGTCCAGCACACTACTTTACTGTCGCAGGACTCTCAAGTTCAGAGGATCGTTTTTTTCTTGGTTGATAATACCATTTGCAATCGCTCGTGAAGTTCCTCAAGTAGCAAATCAAACGCCTCTTGATAATTGCCGAGTTTTTCAAGCATAACAGCTTCCGCTTCGCGATGACCATTCTCACGTACGATTCGCAGCGCCTCGTCGAGGCGACAGCCATGATTAGAATTCATGTGACCAACGACTCTCTCGCGCTCATGTTGGCACATCAGTGACAAAAAATGTTCCAACTGTTCGGTGCTCAATTCTAGTTTGTTCTCGTCATCCTCGTCTTCGTGATACTTTGTGATGTTGTGCAAAGCTGAGAGAAGCGAATATTCCAACGACGTGTTTTCATTGCTTAGTCGATCCAGGATTTTTGAAAACTTGGTAGTCGCTCTCGTCGCGATCAAAGTCGCGAGTCTCGGTGCGTCGATCGTCACGAGTGCTGAAGCGTGAGCGAGTATCACATTTTGAAACTGCGAGGCTGCCAAATTTTCCAACCACGTCCATATTTCATGATGTCGAAATTCATCCGCAATCATGCATCGACAGACGGACGTCCAATCGTCACGGGCACTGTACAATAGTTCGGCCACTCTTAAACTGCAAAATATAAAATTCATTTCAATCGGACATTCGAACGAGTCATTAGCTTGAAAATAATAAGAATATCTTTTGTAAACGATAAAAGTCAAAGAAGTAATCGTAATAACGATATTATTATTGTTAGCTTCATGCCATTGTTTTGTGACATTGGGTTTATACGTCCCTTCTTCACTTCTCGCTGAATTATAACTCCACTATTACCTCATAATCCTCCACTTTCATATTCATAATTTGATTTTTTTTTATCGATTTCATGATATTCCTTTTAAGTTTTTTTTTTAGTTGAGTCAACGAAACTTACAAATTTGCCTTTTGCGCAAGATTGAGCAGCGCAATGTCAGTAATACCAACGAGCTTTTTGGTTTGCAGCAGTCGAAGAAGAGCAGTTTCACGCTCCACTTTGCGATCTCGAGTGACGTTCGTGGCGACATTGACAAAATGTTCACTGTCACCGGTAATAACTTGGACAAGACGATTCAAAACGCTTGATTCGAGACTGACATTGTCCTCGGCCACCTCATTGGCAACAAAAACGAGAACAGTTGCTTTCTGGTCGTTGGCGAGATAATCCGGGTTTTCCGGGCTGAGCGGTGTTGTTGGAACAACGATGCCGAGTAAAATATCGACGAGTCGTTGACGCTGTCGAAGACCCATTTCTGTCTTGAATTCTGGCTCTTGAAAAGCGATGGCGACGACGTCGAGAAAACCACGGGCATCGAAACGTAAGAGAGTACGTAGATAGGGATATTGTCTCTCAGAGTCGCTGGCAAGACTGGAATGTTGAGAGAGTAGCGCTCCAAGCACTTCGGCTTTGGCACGCTGCGGCAGACCATGTGGTAATTCTCCACGTGGGAAACCACGACCAGCCAAGCAACAGCTTGCGTAAACCAGAAGCGCGTTGCCAAGTTTGATGCAATCACGTGGTAAAGATTCCTTCCATGTTGAATTTGCGAGGAAAGTTTGAAGGAGAGGAACCAGCTGGTGTATGGGGGCTGTAAAATCACTCAGCGCCGACGTCTGAAGATGAATCAGAGCCTCCCACAAACAACGCTGCCTGCAGATCGTCGTTACCTGGACATTATTTTTATTTTACATTTTAGTTCTGCATCTTTCAAGTTTTACAGATTACAGATTGCTTACAAACGAATGCAATGATTTGTTTTCATATTTGCATTGGTGTCAGAAATTGCACAAAGAAATTCAAATTGTAGATTGTGATACAAATTATATAAAAACATAAATGTTTCCAATTCTCACCTGATGAATGTCCAAACAATCGACTTCGAGCAAGACTACGATAGCTTGAAGCGAGTCCATGCGTTCTTCGTGATCATATAGACAGACTAGCTGTTGCGCTATGAGCGGTGGCAACCGAGGTGGAAGACTACCATCAAGAAGCGGGGCTTCCAATGCTCTGAGATAGCTGGCCTTGAGACCCTCAGACTCGGAGACAAAATCCCACAGTTTGCCGAAGAGCAATTCTGTGTTTTCCAATTGCACGCAATAATCGACGCATGTCGTTACTATCTCACAATCGGTCGTATCCTCGATTGAACACTGATTCAATTCGTCCATGTACTGTATCAGTACCTGGCAAACTTTGTCACGAGCTATCTGTTTTCTGCGTTGCTTCGAACCTCGAAGACCCACAACTGCTTTGCCCTTGTCCTGGTAGAATGACAGTCCGAGCGCCAAAGCTTCGGGGAAACGCCGCTAGGACAAAAATTAATTATTTTCAAGTACGATCGTTGATTGCGAGAAGATTGGCAATTTTCGAGCGAGCCAACCTTCTGGGAACAATAGCGAGTGAGCTTTGCAAATTTCTAGCCACTGATTAGAGTAACATGTGAGTAATGCTAACATTTATCTCGATAGTGACTGGCTCGATGATAAGTGTACAGCGAGTCTTTTTTTTTGACAATGAAAGAATCTACAAACGTTTGGATATTCTATTTCTAGACTACGAGCTCTTTGAGAGACTCAGATGTTCTCACCAATTTCGTAGTGGACATAGAAAGTTACGATACTCGAGGACTATCGAATTAAAATTATTATTTCATTTTCAATTGTCTTGTATGAGTAGAAATATTTACCTGCATCGTCAGGTGCCGCAATCTTTCAGTCCATGTTCTGATGCAAACAGCGTGTAAGCTTTTGGTACCGAGCAACAGCAATTGAGTTCCAAAAGTTATGACTGTATTGTAACAAGCTCGTTCACCAGCTAGAGCCATTGCCTGAAAGAACAATATGTGAGCGTGACAACTTTAAGAGTTCAGCACATTGACTGTAATCTTATAAAGTTACAGACTATAAGTGGGTCGCTTAAAACTAATAATTTTGGTTCTCACGGAATGAGAGCTTTTGAGATTGAACGTTAAAAGCACAAATATAAGAAACTACTTAATCTTAGAGCCGAAAAATTTAGAATATACGAAGGTTAGAATATTAAGAAAGTAGGTCGACTATAATTTACCTTGGAAACGTTCCCTCCAGTGGAGAGACCTTTAAAGTGACTCGATGCGTAAGATATACCAACTCGACTCATATCCAGAGTCTCTAGATTATCCTGCGTTCTTACATCGAGAAGATGCAATCGCTCCTGAGTGTCGAGAATAGCAAGAGACCGGGCATTGAGCCATCTCAGATTACTTATGGTGTACGATAGGACGACCCTTCGAAGAGGCGATAGCCTGACCCGCGAACCAGCTTCGGAACAGACCTACGAAAAATGTAAAAGATATTTCGAGATGAGAATTTAAAAAATAATACTCATAATACGTTCAAAACGTATAGAGATTGATCAGTCCTAAAACCAACGACACTGCAAAAATTTGGAAAAATTCAAGGTATCGTCTTTCCATTTTGTACCTGATAAAAATGAACTGTCATGTCCCTGGCCAATGCAAGAACAGGATCAATAACCCTCGTAGCATCGGCTGCCTGTATGACAACCAATTGCCACGAGACTTGCGGCGGTGCTATGGAAGGTCCACTCAATGGATGTGTGAGAACGACGCGCATTCGTGGTCGTATGCAAACAACGATCACCTTGGAGAGTGTCGCCAGAGCCACTAGAGTATAATTTTTTAAGGGATGAGTGGGCAGGTGATTGATGAGAAGAGGCTCGAGGGTGCAAACTTCACCACGGGATCCACTGAACAGGCATTTGCTGTCACAGCCACGAACACCCATGACACGGGTGAAACTAAGTTCGAATACGGAACCACCGCTGTCACTGCAGAGAGCGAGAGTTGGAGAATCGGTGAACTATGGAAAAAAAAACATATTAGTTTACTATGACAGAAATGTGTCGACGAAAATGGATCTTAAAAAGCCCATAAAGGTTCTTCGTATAAATTATTATCATTCAAAGATTCAAAATATCGAAAATTCTTCAAGATAGATTTTAACGAAATTTAGGTCGATTTACTTTGACGTGAAGCACCGCGTTTCCAGGTGGATGAACCTCGGTGAGTGTTCGTAAAACTTTGCCGTTTGAACTGTCGATCATGAGAATATGTCCTCGTGCAAAACCCGTAAGAACTCTGCTACCGTCATGATTGAAGCACAGAGCTGATACGGAACCCTGATGACGTGCTTCTTGATCGCACCAGCGCAATGTTTGTGTCGAATCGAAACCAAGAACAAGTCCGTGACTGGTGCCGATCACCAGCATATTACCCCCAGCTGCTACGGCACTTGCGAGTCCCGCATTGACTCTTTCCTGAATAAGAAAATGGATTGTTAATAGGATCACAAGATTTTTATAACTTAAAATGAAGTGAAAACGATACTGATAATAAAGAAAAAATGGCTGAGAAGGAATTCGATAAATTTTGTTTATAGAACCAGCACTATCTCTTTATCGCCATGATAAGTTGAAAATATCTTGTAAAATTTTCTAGTCCTCTTAAGACAGAGTTTGTCAAATGATAGTTCCCTTTGAGACCGGGGGATGTAACCATAAAACGTGGTTCATAAATTCTCTAGTGC
>JAPYZU010000781.1:0-32137 GCA_030523005.1 Tryphoninae sp. B BG-2022a
ACACACACACACACACACACACACACACACACACACACACACACACACACACACACACACACACACACACACACAGACACACACACACACACAGACACAAGTTGAGGTTTCGCAGAGATCCACGAATCGCGCAATTGTGTTGAAAAAATGTCTTACAGAAGGTATCGGGAAGCGGTAAGGAAATGGGTCAGGCCTACGTTAATTTCACGAGAAATTGCATGGATCAAATTCGTAGCAAGGTCATCGACGAACTTTGGATATTGAACTTTTTCGAGGTATACTCGTGAAAGAGTTATATATTTATTTAACGACAGCTCGCTTGCGAGGCAACTTTTCCACGCATTCGCATGCGCTCCTTATCATCGATCTAATAATTGTTCGATCGTCGCGCGATCGTGCTTCCTCTAATTTCAGCAATGGTACACTTCGCAAATTCAGATGCTCTGCAATTGGCTCTCCGACAGACTCGATCACAGTCTTCATCTTTACCAGTGTACCTGTCTCGCCCAAGTTGTCAAGAAGATTTATTCCGATTTCGAGCTACAAGGTGTCATGGAGGACAAATTAAATTCTCAGACATATCAGACGATCTCACAGAGGATGCAAACGGAGGAAGCAACTTGTGCCTTAACCATGAGCGCTCAGAACGAAGAGTGAGATTTTTTATTTATTCGTTTTATTTTGTTTTTTTTTCTCTATTATTTCTTTGGCTCTGTATCGACGAGCCGCGCGAACGATACTTTATTTTAACGAGTGTCTGTGTGTGTGTGTGTGTGTGTGTTTTTTGTTTAAAGGGGTCTCTCGGAGAACGGTAACGACGACGAGGTCGAAAGGCCAAAGACGAAGGTGACGATTGTCGAGTCGGGTGGTGAGGATGGCAATTCATTGACGAACATCACCAACGTAACGTCCAACGTCGTTGGTAAAGTCGGAAGTATGTTCGGCAAGGGAATCGGTGGCCTTTCCACCAAGTTCGGCGGGGGAAGCTGGTTCTAATTTGTCCGAGTATACTCGAACCGTACCACGAAACTTGTCGTATACGTGGACCCCGGCGAGCTGACTCGTCAAACGAGCCAAATAATAATAATAATAATAATAATAATAATAATAATAAGGAGAAGAAGAAAGACAAAGGAAACGGAAAGATGGAAGGAAAGAAATTCAAATTGCCTAGACCCAACGTTCGTTCTTGTCTCAATAATAAATCGAGTATCCGTCAGACGCAACGATTTCATATAAATATTAACCGCGAACTCGAGAGCGGATCGCGATTATTAAAAATGGAAAGCACGAGAGCGACACTCCGATTGGATTCGTCTGAATAATAAATCATCCCTCAACGCTTTCCGACATGCCGCTGGCGCGAGTGCTCCGATCACGCAATTTGATCGAATGTAATACTCGAAGATTTGGTATAAATGTCCGAGCGAGAGAGAGAGAGAGAGAGAGAGAGAGAGAGAGAGCTTGTCCAAGTGCAACTATTTTGACGAAAAATCACCGAGTATCGATTCCAACGAGCAAATTATTCATTAATAACGACGTAGATCGTGCCAGATAATTCATTTAATTAATTCAAACAAAACAAACAACAACAATAAAAATATTATTTAGAGTACACACAGGTGCGCAAAAAATAATACAAAATCCACGATCCATGGTGCAAATAAAATGTCTAATGCCGAACAAAAATACCGGCTACCTATGGGATTACAGCGAGTACCGAATAGCTTCGTGTTAACTTGGTTTCAGTTTAGTTTAATCCAAGACGCGATACGCGCGTCGAGAGGCATCCTCTGTTGGAGCGATACCCAGCATATGCGCCATTACGATTTCACAAGTGAACAACTCGGCGCTAACCGCCTTCTTATACAGTCCGTAAATTGACAAATTAAAATGCTTGTAAAATTGTGATCTTTCGGATAAGCCGAATTCTGTTTTCGACGATCACTGTATGATCTACCAGCCATTTTGCTCATTTTGCGTCAAACGCGCCTGGGACTTTCCCTACTGGACGTACGACCTTAAGACAATATCCGAAAAAGGGCATAATGTTAATTGAAGCGTCGATTCAACGCGACTCAACAGAACGATTTAAACGAAATTCCGTTTGTAAATAGCTTTGAAAGAAATATAAATTGCGAAAGCGGGTGGACGAAAGACAGATAGAGCGAGCGAGCGAGCGAGCGAGCGAGCGAGATATGAATTGCGCTTGCACGAATCCTTGCACGAGAACGTGACTGGATTGATATTGTTTGCGTCTTCGCCATCGCAGCCTTGTACGAGAGACCTTTATTTATTATATTTTAAACAATCAACGAAAAAACGAACGAGTCAAAAGACGAAACACGAATGTATTGAGGAGATACGGAAGGAAGAGCGCAAACTCGTATATCCTCACAATTGCGACAAAAATATTCTTTACATTTTTTTCGTCTTTTACTTTTCGAATCATAGTCACACGCGAGTTACAAATCGCCGCAGAATGCCACAGTGGGCTAACGATTAAATAAAACAAAAGAAACGACGACGAGTTTCAGACTCTCGGAGTTATTATACACATAATGTGCATTAATCATACGAGTACGTACGTAGCATACAAAATGCAAAATGCAACAAAGCTAATAGAAGAAACATTTTCGGCCTCGTTCCTCGTATAAGCCCAAATGTAGCAAGGAGACTAACTAACGTTAAAACGCGATTACTATTTGTCGCGTATGTTTTGGACACCCGTTGACAACAACAATTTTTCTTCCATGATTCGATATCTTTGGAACAAAAAACTGTACAAAGTTTAGACTGACCGTAAGTGAAATTGGCCTTGCTAGCATCGAATCGTCGATACGCTTCTTCTTCTTCTTCTTCTTCTTCTTCTTCTTCTTCTTCTTCTTCTTCTTCACTCCGTACTATTCTTCATCCGAAATAGCGTAAATCCCCAAACAAACGTTTCTGTCTTTTTTTTTTGTTTTTTTTGTTGTTTTTATTCCTTTCTTTTCAACCCCGGAGGCACGAATCGAATGAAAACGAACATTATGTGACCTAATTATCGATCGATAGAAAAAAAAAAAAAAAAAGAAGAAGAAATTAGCCGAATTATCATATAATCTTACTGTAACTCTCTCCTGAAAGGAAACAACAAATTCTAATGAATTCTAGGCTCTTTATGATTATCGTTACTACTATGTATCTCTATCGACGAATGTTCTTCTTATCAATGCGCTCTGTAAAAAATAGATTATTAGCCCTAAGACGATAACGCGACATCTGTTTTCGCTCTCTGATAATTATTACACGCATACTCTATCGTTCTCCTGCACTCGAAACCGAAACTTGGATCTATTCTTATCTTCCGTATTATTCAGTCAATTTGACCAAGCTAAAGTTGGGAGATTTTTTTCTTCGTTTAAACCATAACAAAGCAAGCAACGTTAAATCTTATAATATAACGGTTCGACTCTAGAGTGAGGGGGAGGAGGCATGGTGTGGCGATTCCAACTCCTAACTTGTGGTGTTCGCTATAGCACATTCGACTTCTACTCAACTGTTGTTTTCTCGATAATAAAATATGAAATGTGAAAAGCAATGATTCGTCGCGCAACTAGTACTTTTATTTGTCGCGAGCCACGTCACGGGCATAATTACGCATTTTCAAAAACTTTGTTTGATTTCTCTACAAGTATTGGAAAAAGACACAAGTAAGTACTAGGGAAAAGTAAACCAGTATCTGACCCGAGCAACTTCACGGAGGTGACGGTCTAACGGCCGGTAGGCATCTTCGTTGATTGGTAACTCTGATTCAACTACTGTTTTCGCTAGTTCTACAACTGCTGGTGCTGCTGGGGCTGACTCTTGGCAGACGACAAATATCGTAATCGAGGATCAGTGGCCCTGGTCTGGTAGACGAAAGGCTCGAGAGCTATCAAGTGCCACGCGGGTTTAATTTATTAGTGTCACACCGTATAAGTAATAGAGTTATCAACGCGCACGAAAAACTCATTCGTTCTACCAAGTGCAAATATTTGGATAATACGATAGAACAATGATGCTTACGGTAAGAAAACGAGATGGGAATCAAAGGAATATGTAACGATTCTCGATCACGACTCTTTTCGTCTCTATCTTCCTGTGGCCTACACAATCTCATGTGTGCTCATATAATTATCGAATGCGAAATCGCGCGACATGGTCCGATGTTTTTTTTCGATTGGTCACGCGTCCTTCGTAATCGCGCATTCTTCACTTTTTTCAGTCTGTAGCAAGGCGAATCGCGCACCGTTCTTTCTCCACATCAAAATGGGCCTCCGCACAACAGGTATGCTACTTTTTCTTTCGCTCGGACTCGTCCCATCCTTCGATTCTCGTCTCTACTTGCTTTCTACGGGATATAACCTTGATACCTTGAATCGTCTTGATCTCTTTTACATGCATTCGTAATCTCCTTCGATACGTCATCAAAATATTTACCTTTTTCCTTTTCTTCTTCCTCTCTCCGCCCCTCCCCGATAAATTCATTCCTGTCTTTATTTTATCCAGCATCTTCTGCGAAAAGTAACGTCTGATAACGTCGTATATTTTCATACCTTGAGAAAGCACGCGTATCTTTCAACAACGATTAGCTAATACACGTTTCTGTCGTTCAAGGACGTTAAAGGTCATACAATGGTAGTGCGGTTCTTTTATCCGAGAAATTGATACGATCGACAAGGACGATAATACCTCGACGTTAAACAATCATTTTTCTTCATTCGGCTTATTTTCATACACGAACAAATCCATATAATTATGTATAATGTATAGAGACAGACACGCACCTTGAACAACTACCTTAATCCGCAGTCCCAAGCAAAACTAGCGAGACACGCGTGTCCCATTTCTGTTTCTTTCATTACTGTCGTGTGTCCGTAGATGACCGTTCGAGATGCTCTCAATTCGGCCCTGGACGAGGAAATGGAGAGAGACGAGAAAGTTTTCATTCTCGGTGAGGAGGTGGCTCTCTACGACGGAGCTTACAAAGTTTCCAGGGGCCTTTGGAAAAAGTACGGGGAGAAGAGAGTTATCGATACTCCGATAACGGAATCAGGATTCACAGGTATAGCCGTGGGAGCCGCGATGGTGAGTAATCGGGAGTGGACCGAAAAGACGCGCGATTCGAAACGATTAGCTGCCAAAAATATTATGCGAAAGTAATGCGCCGGATGGCGGTGGTGGTGGTGGCATGGTGGATTTGCAGGCTGGCCTTCGTCCGGTGTGTGAATTCATGACGTATAATTTCTCGATGCAAGCGATCGACCAGATAATCAATTCGGCGGCAAAGACATTTTACATGTCAGCTGGAAAGGTAAACGTGCCTGTAGTATTCCGTGGACCAAATGGAGCCGCTGCGGGTGTAGGCGCTCAGCACTCTCAATGCTTCGGCGCCTGGTACAGTCACTGCCCAGGACTGAAAGTCGTTGCGCCGTATTCGAGCGAGGATGCCAAGGGTCTTTTGAAAGCAGCCATACGCGATCCCGATCCCGTCGTCGTTCTCGAGAACGAATTGTTGTACGGACTTCAGTATCCCGTTTCGGACGAGGTCTTGTCCAAAGATTTCGTCGTGCCCATTGGCAAAGCAAAAATCGAGCGTGCCGGTAAACACGTTACTCTCGTGGCACATTCCAAAGCCGTTGAGCAGGCTCTTGAAGCCGCCAATCACCTTGCTGGCAAAGGTATCGAGGCCGAAGTTATCAATCTTCGTTCCCTCAGGCCTCTTGATACCGATACCATTTTCAAATCGGCCGTAAAGACTCATCACGTTATAACGGTGGAACAGGGCTGGCCCCAGTCCGGCATAGGAGCTGAGATTTCTGCCAAGATTATGGAAAGTACGATTTTATCTATTTACTTATTTCACTCGTTCCGTACCGAAAACAGCAATCTTCACTTTACATTTTCTGTACACTCGAACAATATTTCAGGCGAAGCCTTCTATCATCTGGATGCACCGGTTATCCGTGTTACTGGCGTTGATACACCAATGCCATATACCAAGAGCTTAGAGGCGATAGCGCTCCCTCGAATGGACGATATCGTAATAGCCGTTAATAAAGTATTGGGAGTGGCGCAATAGCCAATTTGTAATATCAATAATGCAGGATTAATCACGCGTGTCGCGGTGCTCGTTTCCTACCGTCCTACCGTCAACATTATCGTTTCTCTTCCGATTCGTTCCTCACCTCGTCTCATTCGTCAGTCAGTTCGACAATATAATAGTGGATAATAAAAGTAACAAAATTACCAATCGGGACAAAATAATATTACGTTGGAACGTGCATATGCTGCTTCGGTGGAGAGGAGAGGACCGAGAGAAACGACATTCCAACCGAATACGGCTCGGAAACGAAATCATCTTTAAAACGTCGAGACACGTCGAGGCCATTGGGATAGATCAAATTTGCACTGTATATCGAGAGGGCCGATAAAGAGATTGCCTCTCGCGGTCGGTATCGCAACGTGTTTATGCGATAGTTTTGTAGTTACGTGAATGCCAAGTTGATGCAGCATTTGCGTCCTTCTTATTTATTACAGAGAATGAAAGTGGGTAAGAAGAAAAACAACGGAATAAATTGTAATATATGATTTTATGGTGTACTTGTTCGACTTGTCATATCCTCACCCAGCAGCGATCCACCTTTATCGTTGCGGGCCAATAACGCCCCTCCCATCGCAATCACTCGTTACGTATGGTACATCCGCAATAGACAGCTCGTAACGACTCTCATATATCGTTCAAACGTATCGCGAAGAACGCTCTCTCTGTGAACGTAATACGATAATTAATCAAATTAATATATCGCCGTGTCAGCCGGTTTGGTGCGATAGAAAATTCGTCACGTTTCTTGCCTAAGTACATCCATGTCGAGAGCGCATTGGGTATAAGCTGCCAAAAAGTTTCTAAGATCCGTGTGAGACCAATTGGCCTGCCTCCATGGTTCTATGCATCTCTCGACTAATTCGAGAAAGAAAAATCTCAATTCTCGCGAACGATGAAGATTGCAACCGATACCGAGTATCGCTCTCGAGTACGAACGAAAATTCATGTCCAATTCCTGATACGTCCGGTCGAGGAGCATCGGCTTTAGTTTTATGCAGACCAGACTGAAATTTAATTATTTTAATGTCCATTCGAATCGTGTATAAATATCAATTTCCAATTTCAACAAAAACCAATCGATGAACCAACTGCTTGTGATGCTTGTCGTTTTCCAATAAAACTCTGCACTCGGGCAACTCGAGAAGAAACTCCCGATCGAGATCCGTATCAAAGTATTCCGATCCTGTGTAACGATACGGCCACGAGGACATCATCACGTTTGCACAGTGGTAAAGATCAGGAAACGTTAAGAATTGTAATTTTCGTTTGTTCATTTCAAATTTGAGGCACGCGATGAAAACGACCGCTGCGTAACGTCTAGTAACGAAAAAAATTATACGATACGCGCATTATTCTTGTTGCGGAAGCTATTAATTAACGGAAGCGAACAAACTCAGAGAGGTATAGCGGCATACTTTGCCAAATCCTCGGGTAGCAGAAAATGTTGTTTTATATTGGCGACTAGAGATCCCGACATATCCTCGACAGCCTTGAATACCCTTTTAACATTATCATACTGTCGTCTGCAGCTTTTCAACGTCACTCCCGTTCTTTCGGCCACTTCGTCGAGATCTTTTCTACTCTTGGAGGTTAATTTTTTTCCCAATAATTCCCTGACGACCGAATCATCAAATTCGTAGTACCTGCCGATACAAACGTAACACAAATAAGAGAAATTATTATCTCGGTAAATATTAACAACGGTGACAATCACGCTAATAACATTAATCCTTTCGTACAATTTTTCATCAAATGCATGGCATGGCAATAAAACTGACTGCGCCTAAAGTACATCAGCCACAATTCTTACATTTCGATAAGCATATGGCTGGTTTGTGGCTCTATTTGAAAAGCGAGTTGTTCGCTAGCCAATTTAGTAGGTGTTTGTAGCAATCTCTCGAGAAGAGAGTAGGTACGATAATGATCCAACACATCGGATGCAACGAGATCGATCGGAGCGTTTGTTTGTTGGCATATTCCTCGTTGATGTAGAATACTGACCGCATCACTCGCTGATCATCCAACGAAGCAAATAATTACAATACAAGTTATAATCTGTTACTTTATTCATCATACGATAAAATCATAACGGAGACTACTGTAACGACCAATTTTTCTCACACGAATGTCCGTCCACCCACAATTGATAAACCTCAGGATCGACGAGAGTGTAATTGCTTATGAAAACATCCACTTCCGAAAACATTCTTCTTTCGTTTCTTTGCTTTCCTCCTCGGCCTACTTTTCCACGGTACCAATGATCTTTTTGTCGCTACACCGATACTATATTTTCAATCTATTACTCATTTTACTTATGAATTTGGTACAAGTTATTAAATTATCGACCATCAATACGCATACCTCGCCACCAACTTTATTATCGATTAAAAAAAACACCTCTATCGTATAGTAAACTACGTAAGGTCAAGTACGTGCATCTTGTGCAACAAAAACGGTGCTCGATGACCGTCGAGATCCCGGTGGTGAAATCGGAAACTAGAATGCTTTCCAGGATCGCACGATTCACTATCTTGAAGTTCGTCGGGATCCCAATTAGTTATGCATAGTTGAAACCTTGAGGGTTGGATCAGCGACATCCGAATGGCCAAAGGGTCAACTTGTTTGTAACTGTCAACGATACATAATAAAACCGTTCTTCTTTCAGTGTTGCAGGTTTTTTTTTTTTTTCAATTTACAAAGATGTTCAAGCCGAAAGTCTGTGTCTCTCGTCAACGCGAGGGCTAGGCAGGCTTAACGTTGGTAAATAAAGTTCACTCTTTGTCCGCTGAGATGTCGCAAAACGTATTCTCGACGTTTCACACTTTATAGTGTCGTTAGCAGTAGTCGGCACGGTCAGTGGACAGTTGTTTTTTGGCATCCATCGCGATGGCTTTACGGAAGACTCGCGGCAAATGCATCGAGTTTGTTGATCGAATCAAAAACTTTGAGACTCCGGAAAGATTTAAAGGGACATTTGTCGAACGATGGGGTATGGTATTTGGTTTTGGGTCGGGCGATTCTTAAACGGCCAACGTTATAAACGAAACAAGAAAAACTATAAGAATTCAACCCGTTGTTCGTGAAATTGCATACGATAAACATTTTTCATTATATTGTCATCCAATTCTAGGTAAATATTGGCGAAATGTTTATCTCGATTATGAGGAAGTTGCTATGGACATTGTCAAAGGATGCAAGACTCGACCAATTCGAGCTACGTTTTATACATCAGGTATGTATATATATATATATATATGGATGCATTCACTACAAGAGAATGTTCAGTTGCAGGTGGAACTTGCTATCTTGTCAATAACAATCCAGATGAAATTTCCTATCGCGAGGAATTACTGAGAAATACGACGAGAGTCACATCCGTGGGTGACTATACCCGTAATCCAAAAGCTGTACAACATATACAATTTTTGGAACAATGTTACAATGAAAATACGGTACGCCGATTGAATCTAGGAGTATTGTCATTGGCATGGATCGACAATTACGACAGCGGTTGTGCCCATTACCGAGCAACTTGTAGATATCTTAAGCCACGTTTTGTAACTTTTCATCAGAGGATAATAGACGTGGGCTTTCTCAACACTTGGTGGATTTGGGAAAACAGGATGAGAGATTATGACATAAATACCGAAGAATTTAGTTAACGACGACACAATCGTTGACAAGCTTAGAAGACAAAGAGGAGATTAGCGCTTATTACAAGAGAGACAGTGTTTTGTGCCCAAAGAACTTTAATCTCGAGTAAGGATGTACATGTATCTTCTGCCATTAAGATTGGACAAGCGCGAGTGTCCATAGTTCTTTATTACAATATTCTATAAAAAAATATATCAATTTTCGTAATAATTCATGACTGAGATTTTTTAAACCGGAGGAGCGAGATCGATGGAAAACATCGTTAAATCGTTCCAACATAGACGCTTCATATCTCCAATTCGTCAACTCCAAACTGCATCATGCATTCTCGACGCTCACGTGACTGAAACAAAACATGTTTCGATTAAATTACCTAGTCGATGTCGATCGGTTCGACCGATGGCGTTATAATAATTACCTCGAGCGTAAACGACCGCGGTACGACAAGGGGTATAGATCATCATCCTGTGCGGACGATCGGCGAAAGGCTCGGGTTTTGTAAAATGATCTATGCTGGTGTCGAGCCGTTTTTCACCACCGAATTGTTCGTCGTCGCTGTTAAGAACGATTCTGTACAAACCCGGTTCATAAACACCAACGGTATAATCCGGGAACGAGTTGGTTGGATGAAAATTGAAAACAAAAATAAGGCCCGCTCGTTCGAAGACGATCAATTTGTCCGCCTCGTGTTTCCAACTTACATAGCCCTGAACAAATTCAATCCCCATAGATGAGAACAAAAAGACGCGCCGATGACAAATGACAATAAGGGTAAAGAAGAGTCATCTTACAGGATCGGAGTGCAACCACCCGTGCTTAACCTCGAGGGTGTTCATCTCGCGATCCCAATTATTCATGAATTTGTACTTTAACAAATCGTCGTCGACTAAGTTCCATTGTCGTCTCGCATAATGGTAACTGTCGTTATTGCCGACACGTGGAAAGTCCAGCCACTCGGGATGACCGAATTCGTTGCCTGTCATAATGGTCATGCGTACATATAAAAATATAGGTCGAGTAGCAAGTGTATTTTAAAAAGCGAGCAACGGTTCAAATGGCTCACCCATGAAATTGAGATAAGCCTCGCCACCGAGAGCGTGCGTGATGAGTCGAATCATATTATGGAGCGCGATACCCCGCGTGATAACGGGATTGGGTGGACTGGTGACGCTCATGTGCGTGTACATTTCTTTGTCCATGAGCCAGAATGCGATTGTTTTGTCGCCGACAAGAGCCTGATCGTGAGACTCTGAATAAGCGACAGTCTTCTCCATCCAACGACGATTCGACAATAACCAGACTATGTCACCAACGTTCCAATCTTCATCCTTGACCTCTTTCAGAAGTTTTATCCATTTGTCGGGTATCGCCATCGCGAGACGATAATCAAAGCCAATGCCACCTTCCTCCACCGGTCTGCACACTCCTGGCATTCCGCTAACGTCTTCCGCGATCGTAACAATCTCGGGATAAAGAGTGTGCAGCATGTGATTCGTTACCATCAAATAAACGATACCCTCGACGTCGACGTTTAGCCCGTAATACTCGTCGTAATGACCACTGAAGCCTTGGCCAAATCCACGCGAGTGATACAGCATCGACGTTACTCCGTCGAATCTGACAAACACCGATTGGATAAATCAAGGATCAATCTATCAATCATTCTACGTATCTCTCTGGGTTTTCATCAATGTTTTGTTTTATCCCCTTGGTCATGCGTTCAATACCTGAAACCGTCGAAACCGTATTCCTCGATGTACCATCGTAGATTCGACAGTAAAAATCTCAATACATCGTAATCACCGTAATTGAACAGTCGACTGTCCCAAAGCGGGTGCTCGCCACGGCTACCGGAATGAAAGAAACAAGAGTCGGTGCCATCGAATTGGTTCAAACCGTCCAGGGTATTCTTCGAGGCGTGCGAGTGTACCATGTCGAGAAGAACGTATAGCCCGTGTCCGTGGGCAACGTCTACCAATTCTTTGAGCTCTTCCGGTGTACCGTACCGCGACGAGGATGCGTAAAAAGACGTTACCTGTTTTTCAATCATATCATGGTAAATCCGCGATAATAATTATAAGGAGAATAGTGACAATGGTGACAATACCTGATATCCAAAACTCGCGTAATAAGCGTGTTCCATAATCGCCATTAGCTGTATAGCATTGTATCCCTGCTTGACTATACGAGGTATGATATCTTTCGCAAATTGGAGATAAGTACCGACTCGTAATTCTTGGGTCGCGATACCAACGTGACATTCGTAGATTCTCAGGCTATCCGGCCGTTTTGGCTTTGGGTGCTTCATTCTATAAATCTACGTACATGCATGTATATGAATATACATATATATATATATATAGATACCGCGTTAAGATAATCGTCATTATCACTTTGATCTTTCCCCTACGAACCTTGTCTCTCGGAGGATGCCAAATGCGCTGTTTGTACGTGACTCCTTCGCGACGATCCTCCGGCTGAGTTACGTAAGTAGCCCATGGACTGAGGCGTTCCAAAAGTTCACCATGTTCATTTTGGACAATAATTTTAACTTCCGAGAGATGTTTAATGGGACACGTCCCATCCGGATTGGGCGATAATTTCAACTCCCACTTTCCAAATTCCAATTTTTTGTAAGCATGTTTTCTTCTATCCCAATTATCTGCGGAGTATGGAAATGGTGAGAATGATTGGATCGCAAGACTCGATAAATCCAAGCTATTAATATCTCACTAAAGTCTCCCGTGAGAAAAAGTTCACGAGCTCCTGGAGCCCATTCGAGAGCCGTTACACTGTTGTCGTTGTTTATATGAATGCCAAAATGTTCATAGGCTTTCGAAAACTTGTTCAAATCACCATCGCCCGCTTCAATCTTTTCCATATAATCTTTGTAGAGGGCATATCTAAAAATAAATTAATTAATCGTCAAATATAAGATCATAAGGACGATGATGCACGCACATTAAGAAACGGACGTTAAGAGAAAGAAGAATGTAAATTTGGAGGATGATGGAAAAAAATAAATGCGTAAGTACCTATATACGTATGAAAATTGGCGAGACAAACCTTTTGCGAATTTCAATTTCGTAGGGCTTCAAGTACGGATCTCTTTCCAGCAGAGTCTCGATTGCCGGAACATGTATTTTCGAAGGGTCCATACTGGACCACCGACCACCCATTGTTGTAGTGCGACAAAAGTTAATTAATTGTTAGCTTAAATATGAAAAATTGAAGCTGTCGAGGAGAGTACGGGACGCGAACGAAACCGTCTGTTACCGGCACGAAAGCGGTTGCGGGAATGACATGTGAAGGTGACTCGTCGCGGCTACTCAGGCTGCCACAGACTTTAGCGCACATGATTCGTGCGTCGCGACGTCGTGTATGGCACAGTGACGCACTTGCGTGTTTGTGTGGGTAGCGTGGCAGCTCTGTGTAGCTCCCGTTACAGCCGCCAAAGTAGTGTTGTGTCGTTGATCGTGCATAGGAAAGCGCGCAAAAATCAATCGTACTTGATGAATTTTTCTCGTTAATCGTTGCGATAATATCTAAGAAAGAGAAAAGAAATAAGAGGCACGTGAAGTCGCGCAATGGAATTGTTCGAGAATCTCAGAAGAGAGTACAGCGTAAGTACTATTGCGGAGTGGACGCGCCGACCGAGTTTGAGGTTAGGAAATAACTAACGTGCAAATTCGTACATATCTCTCGCTGAGAAAGAAAACGTATGCTGTTTATTGCAGAATTATCTGAAAGAGTATTTCGGAAGTACCTCGGACGTGACGAAATTTCAGAAGAAATGTCAACAGGCGTGTGCCAACGAAGCCGAAAGAAAAGCGGCGATTGATCAAGCATTGAGAGATTACTTGCTGACGATAATATACGAGGATACAACGGGAAACGTTCAAGCTCTAGAGCCCTATATAAAGTTTTCCATTGAAATGTGCAGAAGAGATTTAGCAACGGCCAGTATGCCCGTTATGTTATTGAGCGATATATTCGCGGCGGTAACTCTGGATAGGTGCGAGCTACTTTTTACATTCGTGGAGAATAACGTCGCCGTATGGAAAGAGGATATATTTTTTAGCTCGTGCAAAAACAATTTGCTTCGCATGTGCAACGATCTCTTGAGACGATTGTCGCGTTCGCAGCAGACGGTATTTTGCGGCAGAATATTGCTCTTTCTTGCGAAATTTTTTCCCTTCTCCGAGCGTTCCGGTCTTAATATAGTCAGTGAATTCAATCTGGATAATCGGACGGAGTTTGGTACGGATAAATGTCAGGACGGCGATGTTTTTGAAAACAGTCGTTCCGCCATCAAAATAAGTGACAATCGAAACGACGAGGATGTTGTAAACGACGAGGACGAGCGCGACGAAGCTAACAACGATGAAAACGACGAGGACGACGACGATGAGGACGATCGGCACAATCATCGCAACGAGGACGATGACGAGGCTGCTCCCGAGAGAAAAATACTCATCGATTACAATTTGTACAGAAAGTTTTGGGCGCTGCAGGATTTTTTTCGGAATCCGAACCAATGTTACAATAAGATTCACTGGAAGGTCTTCTCCACGGTAACGCCATCATTACCATTATATAATATAATAAAACGCATACGCATCGTTGATCGATAATTGAAAGTTGCGTTGTTCTTTTAAGCACGCGACGAACGTTCTCTCGGCATTTTCGTCTTTCAAGCTGGAAGAGCAGCGATCGTGTATGGCTATGTCGACGACGACGGCGGATCCCCCTTACAAGGAGACTCACTACTTTGCCAAATATCTGACGAACCAAAAGTTGCTCGAGCTTCAACTCTCGGATTCGAATTTTCGTCGTTACGTCTTGTTACAATTCCTCATTATTTTTCAGTATCTCAATAGTACAGTGAAATTCAAAGCGTGAGTGTAATGCCAAGAATTTTTCAAAGATATATAATTTCATCGAAAAGACCTCGAGGATATTTCTGTTGATTAAACAGCGAGAGCCACGAGCTCAAGGCGGACCAAATCGATTGGGTAAAGTCGACGACGAATCAGGTGTACGCACTTTTGCAAGAGACACCGCCCGATGGTTCGAATTTTGCCGAGAGCGTAAAGAATATTTTAAAGCGGGAGGAACACTGGAACGCTTGGAAGAACGAGGGTTGTCCGGCGTTTAAAAGGCCAGCTCCGGAGGTTGTTAGCGGAGGGAGCCCGGCGGACGGAGAGGAGCCACGAAGAGTCAAAAGATCACGACGTCGGATCGGTGACGTAATCAGAGACGCCGAGAACGTCGGTAAATACTACATGGGAAAGTAAGTCTCGCGAATACTCTTAATTTATAATAAATCGAATGAAAAAGCGATGAATAATTATGGGGCTGCTGTCTGATACGTAGTCCCGAACTGACAAAATTATGGAACCTCTGTCCGAACAATCTCGAGGCTTGCAAATCGAAAGATCGAGATTTTCTACCGTCGTTGGAAACGTACTTCGAGGAGGCTATCGTACAGTCAGATCCAACGGCGATGGTCGACGACGAGTACAAGTACACGAGTTTTCTTGGAAGCTTTTTCAAACGTATGTAAGTTTTAGAACGCTAATACCAATAACGACCGATCAATATTTCAGAAAAGTAAACGACGGTAACTTTGGCTGGAGGGCATTGAGATTATTAGCCAGACGAAGTCCGCACTTTTTCGTTCATGGCAATTATCCGATAAATAAGCTTCCGGAATATCTCGAAACTATGATAAAGAAGATAGCAAAGGACAGACCGGTGAGCGCATCGCGATCCAAACCAAACCCGTTTCCCATAGTATTCTGATTAGTACTTTTCCTCTTGATCGATCAGCAAGCTCATTCGGATGTGAAAATCGATGCGGAGGAAACTCCACCACCCGAGTCGAACGATCAAGAATTCAACGAGGACGTGCTGAAACAGGACGCTGAACAGGTCGATGGGAGCGTCACCGCCGATCCCAAAATTGGCAAGCTCAATCACGTTAATCCGGATATGGTAGCGAGACTCTCGGAGGCTCTAAAAGAAGACTGGCAACGGTTGGCCTCGAAACTGGGTTATACCAACGACGAGGTTATTTTCGGTTCTTTCTTACGCATATAATATCGATCCTTGTGGTCAATTATTTTGGGTATAGAGACAAGAGAGACAGAGATTTTTAAAATCAACTCGTGTTTATTATTGCAGATTGTATTTTTTCAAAGAAAACCAACGCAGTACGAGCAGTGCAAGAGTATGTTGGAAATTTGGGCGGAAGAGGACGAGGATGCATCTGTGGAGAATTTATCTTATATTTTAGAGGGTCTCAACTTGATCGAAGCACTCGCGGTTTTAAAATCATGAAGAGAGAATCATCGGTTCGCAGCACGTACCGTTTAACTCGTAATGTATTGTTGTTTGTGCTCGCAATATTTGGCGTTGTTGAACGAAAATATATATGTCGTGTGGACGCACCCGGCGAGTTTGTGCGATGCGAGTTATACTTATATTGTAATTGTTTTTCAAGTAGATTGTAGTAGAGAGAGAGAGAGATTATAGACGAGACAAATGGTACAGGATCGGAGACATTCGAGAGATAGGAATATACACGTCAATAAGGTTGGATGAACAACGATTGGGAAGAACCTCAGTCCCTTCCACTCGATCAAACACACACAAACAAGAATCCTAGTTTATGCACACTAAACGAACGCGCACTATCATTGTACGAGATCGGTGAGGTCTTTGACGTAATCGTTCTCCGTATATTCGAAATTATCATCAATTTCGAGGTTATCGGAGGGAAAACTTCTGCGTCTACGAGTCGTCTCGCTGGTCACTTCGATGCAGAGTAGAGCAAACTTTTTGTCGCAAGAGTAACGCACTTGCTCGAGAAGTTTACCTCCCGTCAATGGTGAGCCGAGGCCGTAACGATCCGAGTTTGCACTGTGCCAAGCATCGCAGTACGTGTCCATCGCTCGATCCCCCAGTTTGTGAGAACCATGCCAGACAACCTTTTCCGGCCTGTCATTGAAACAGAGAGGGAGAGAATATCATCTCATTTTAAAGATCTTAGCGATACGCGTATCTTAAATGCAATAACGGATAAAAACATTGATACGGACCAGTTTAAATCGGAGAGTATATTTTTTCCGTTGAAAGTGTAGATTCGCGGATTCTGGGAGAAATAAGCCCCGTTGCCGTTGAACATATCTTTCCAAGAATTAAAAAGAACATCTCCCTTGATATTGACGATCGGTAAGTCTCTGTCGCCGAGGCGGACGATGCTGTCGACGTTTTGAACTCTTGAGCTGAGAAAGGCCCGGAACGTTCCTCTTAGGCCGGCACGTTTCGATTGTCGGTAACAGGCGTAGTCCGCCCCGCGGATTCCATGCATGTCGCCGGTCGACGGTTCGTTCAGGGCTGCCATCCTCAGCTGCGCGTAATCGACCATTTGGAGGATAACGAGAGACGATCATCTATCAACGATTGGGTTTAACGCGATCGAGCCCTACGAGCCCCTATTCTCGTACGCGTTTCATTCGTATTTCATAACATTATTATTATCATTATTATTATGCATTGGCCCAAAAGTGCGGCTTACCATTTTTGGATACCACTGCGAATCGGAGGAGAGCCGTGCGATCGCGAAATCGTCATGAACAAGCGTTAATGAATTCAATATGCTTACGGATACGTAACGAGAGCGATCGTCCAGTCACTCACCGGTGTTTAACGTTGGATTCTTACGTTACGGACTTACCCCTGTACCGCCCTCCGCCTTCAGCGCTATCTGATTTATCAAATTGGACGCTTCGAATGGAGGATTCGGTGGCGCTGGTGGGGATGAGACGCTCGTTGGCGAGGGTATCGGCGTCGTTATTGGTAAAAGCGAGCCGAGCTGATAAAACGAAGGAACGATAGGGGTTAAGTTATGGGGAGCAGGGTCGATCGATTAGTCGCGACGAATCAAACATTGATCAACAAACGTGCCCTACGAACCGCTATGTACTGCCATCCGTTGTTGACCCGAACGAGCAACGCTTCCTCGTCAATGATGTACGCCAATGTGCCGACCGGGCTGACGCTCGACATCTCGACATTAATTAGGTACATATCGGTTAGGTAAAGCCTCGATACGGGATTATCGTCGTTATTTGCGCAACGAAATGGTCATTGCTACTTACCTTGGTCATTGCTTCGGTATTTTGAAAAGTTACAGCTCCCGGTACTATTCTCGTTGATGTTTCCGAGGATGGCTTCGACGCTGATATAATGGAGCCGCCTACGCTCCCACCTGACGAGGTAAAACAAGAGAGATAAATAAGAAGAGTAAGGAGAGCCGCCGTACGACATGTCGAGGGCCGAGGGGGGGGAGAGGGCGATACGTTTGGATGCTTGCTTCGAATCTTCTTACCCAAATGTTCCTTCAATTCTTTCAATTGCTTCAGCTCTTGAAGCGCCTTTATTTCACTAATTCTCGCTCCTTGCAGCGTGTGATAAGCGCGACTATATTAGGTACGGGTTGGTCGCGGCAAAATAACGATCTTAATAATTGGAGAGCGTGACGGCATCCCTCGGCATACGTACCCTGCCTCGAGACGTAGTAATCTCTTTCCTCGAATATGCGGCTTCTTCCTATTCCAGGTTCGCCCTTTTGACCGATCAAGGAGAGTCCGGGTGGTCCAGGATTGCCGGGCGGTCCGGGTGGTCCCGGAACGGGGAGATAGTTACCCTGGGTGCCCGGGGCTCCGGGTGGGCCCATCTGTCCGTCTGTACCAGGTTCCCCGGGTATTCCGGGCAAACCGTCCGAACCCTTTTCTCCCTTGAGCTGCGTAATAATAATGGAAATGGTCTAATTATCGGTAATAGAACGAGACAACGGATCGACGTAGGCGAGCGAACGTACCCCGAGACTCGAGCCAGGTTCGCCCTTTTCTCCTTTCGGACCCGGGACTCCAGGAGTTCCGGGTATACCGGGATTTCCCGTTCGGCCCTGTGCACAAATGGACGGGGGGTAAGGTCGAGGTTAATGAGTGAGAGAGGCGGTTGCGCGGATGGTGGTGGTGGTTGTAAGTAGGTACGTGCAACGACTCGTTTACTCTTAGTTCATCCGTTCTGATTTCGGTGTTTCGCACATACGACACGTACCTTGAGGGATTCCTTCGAAAGGCGCGCACGTCCGTTGAAATACAGACCGAGTTTAAGACCAGAGTACGGAATAGAGTAGTCAATATAGGTTAATCGTAATTATTAAGAGAGTAGGGCGACGGGTCGATCGATCGATCGATCGATCGATCGATCGGACGCGACGTGACTCACCCTCCATCCCGGCAATCCAATTTCACCGTTAAGTCCAGATTTGCCCGGTGGTCCAACGGGACCCGGTTGTCCAACGGGGCCGGGTGGTCCAGAATATCCGCGTCGTCCTCGCCTACCCTCCGCTCCCTTCTCGCCCTTGATGGCGAAATAATGTCCCGATCCGGAAAAAACCGCTTCTCCGGGAGGACCTCGCTCGCCCCGATCTCCCTGGCTGCCCTTCATACCGGGAATGCCGTTCTTGCCTGGCTCGCCCTTGTCTCCAAGCGGTCCTTGGATACCATTTATACCGGGTACACCGGCGATCCCGGTATCGCCCCTGTCCCCCTTTTCTCCCTTGGGGCCGACCTCGCCCTTGTCCCCTCGTGGCCCGGGATCGCCCGTCTCGCCCTTCATACTCCTACCGTATAAAGACTCGGCGTTGTCAGACTCGGCTGTTCCGAAGCCAAAATTGCGAGTTTCGAGGTCACGTGGTGGCGACCCCGGTGGGCCCGGTGGACCCGGTGCTCCACGCTTTCCTTCCGGTCCCGTGTCGCCCTTGGCCCCTTTCTCGGCGGGCCGACCGTTCTCGCCGGGCGCACCGGCGATTCCTGGGATGCCCGCCGAGCCTGGTTCCCCCTTGAAACCGTCAGCTCCTCTTGGTCCCTCCTTACCATTCTCGCCCTTGGCTCCGGTGTTCCCGGTCTCACCCTTTACGCCTTTGTCGCCAGGAATTCCAGGCTCACCCTTCGGTCCCGGATTACCGGGATTCCCGGGTTCCCCTTTATGCCCCGGTAATCCCGGTCTCATCGTTATTCCATCCTGTCGAAGCACGGAAATCGTTACGTTAAATTATCGAGGATAATATGTAAAATAATCGGGGCAATCGGCGACGGAAAAATTTGGCGCGACGAAGCTCGGAGCTTGCACGCAGTAGTATCAAATCGGTGTAATTCGAAGACGATCGTGATTTAAAATTTGTGTCTTACCCTCGAAATACCTCTCGGAGTCCAGCTCGGCTGCGTGCGTATAAGTACGAATCGTCATATCGTATTACAGATAACTATGAATAAGATGGATAATGCAGCTCCACGGAGTACAAAAACTTACGTCGTGAACGGAAAATTCGGCCTTGCCAGGAGGTCCCGGTAATCCTTGAGCGCCCTTCTCGCCGGGAATTCCATCCCTACCGGGAGCCCCTTTTTGGCCCTGTGGTCCTTCGGGTCCCGGTGCACCGACATTTCCTCGATCGCCTTTCGCTCCGGGTGATCCCGTGCGTCCTCTCTCGCCGGGTGATCCAGCCGCCCCCTAAATTACATATACCGCATATATACCTGACACCTATATCAACGAATATACTCCCCCGATATTGGCCCCCTTGCCGATTTCCTGTAAAGCCACACAACCGATGAAAATTACCGTAAGTCCCATCTGTCCTTGTTTGCCCTCTTTTCCCGGCACGCCAGGTTCTCCCTTTGGTCCTTGAATCATCTTGGGCATCGTGAAACTCGCTCTGATCGCCGTTGTATTGCAAACGCAACTACCAGGTTCACCCTTTGCTCCCGGAAGCTCGCGTCTCTCGTTCTCCCTTTCGTTTTTCATTGGCCATACCTGGCGCACACCAGACCGCATACACCCCCCCACCCTCATTATATTACATATTAGGTATAAGCCGTATTAGAAGAAAAAGTGGCGTCGGCGCGTCATACCGGACGAGTGCCGTCATCGATATTCAGATCGTAAATCGCTGTTCCGGGAGGACCCGGTGGTCCAGGCGGTCCGCGCACGCTCTCACCCTTGTCACCCTTGTCGCCTTTGGCTCCTTTAGCTGAGAGCGAACGAGAAATTTATTCGCGATCGTATCGTAACTTTCTTTCGATTTTTAGAGACGACGGAGCTTCCATAACGCGCTTACCCATCGAGTTAGGCGGTGGCGGAGTTATCAACGGGGGTGGATCGACCTCCTCGTTTTTCTCAACTTCGTCCTCGTCGTCGTCCTCTTGGCCAAACTGTATAAATCCAACATGAATCGGTATTTTCTGACTTGAATCGTGCGATATTTTAAGCACAGCCATGTACGCGCGCACCCGCGCGCGCGCGCGCACGCACGCACGCACGCACACACACAGACGGGAAAGGGTCGAAAGCGCCTTCCGAATCGGATCATAAACCCGGTATCGCGAAGTTGTTAGCCTCTTAAACGTGGTTCACTGCGTGTGTTAGTTTGTCCTCGCAGCGGCATCGGCGCGGGACACTTTAAACTTGGTTCCAACTAGGCAAGATATTATTATACATTTTGGAGGTATAGAAACGAAAAGCAATTGGCATTCGCGATAATAATAATATTCTTCCGTTGACACACGTTGACGATGGTGATTATTAGAATAGGGCCACTATTAGTAGCATCGTTAATACTATAAAGTTTGAATAATCCAACATTTTTTCATATATTGCCGAGCATCATCGGTCGTGTTTCACGTTTGTTGTTTCTACCTTGTCAAAGTCAATGTATCCAGAAGTAGTGTGGTCGGGCGTCAATGACTCGTCGTCTCCGGAGCCCGAGTCTGCTGGAAAGAACTGAAAGGAAAGTATACTCGAATCAAAGGTTACGATAAGATATAAGTTTGGTACCGATGAGAACGCAGCGGCGTGTACGGCAGCGACAGCGGCTGTGGCGGCGGCAGCAGCACTCCCGACGGCTTAGATGGCAGTCAGCACCGATAGCTAACGACGCGTGTATCTCGATATTATATACATTAATAAGTATATAATGTAAGAAGGTGGTGTAGGGGAGCGTCCGGTTAAGAATGCGCGTGATCAAGAAGCGGAACTCAACGATACAATGGTTAGAACGGAGAGCCGTATCATAATGTTTGTCGATCGTAATATTTTGGATCGCGTACTATTTTGGATCGCGCGCGATGCACTCTTCCATTCCAGTTTTTTAAAATATCTTTTACGTACGAGAGATTGAACGAATGCTCGTACACTTACCTCGAAATCCGTGGTACATCGGACAAGATCCTGCGGATGTCCAGGATAAAGTTTCAACGATTGCAGGAGGCCCTTCAACGAAACAAACGATTAGTTATTTAAATTCCACCCTCTCTCGGGATGTTTTCGCAAAACCGAGTCTCGCGCGACCCACCCTTCCAGCCGTTGTACCGTTCAACGAAAATACTCATTTACTCGCGTTGTTGCCGACGATCCTGCATCTCTACGAACTACGATTAATATGTCCTAACGGTACCATAAATTCTCACGATCGCTTTACTTTGTTAATTTAAACAATGATATTCGCGCAACATTCTTATCAGTCGCGCGCATCTCCATACATATCACGTGGCACAGGATATATTTGCATTTACTGGTAGCTACCTATATCAAGGAGGTAGAAAATGTATGTATATATCTTGCCGCTGTCACATTCGTCGTCTCGTATACGTGTCTGGCTATTATCATAATATAGGTCATAACGGATCGTGACTTTTGTCGCGGCGAACGTCGCAAAACGTCAATTATATGGAAAACACGATCGGCGTAACCTCATCACCCTCTATCGTTCCGTTGGACAGGGCACGAGGCGCATCGGGACAAAGACGCACATGGGGGGAATGATGCTCGAAAGGTTTCGTCACGGAGTACTACGATGCGAAACGACCGGTACGAGCGAGTATTCGCGGGGGCGTCGCCGACTCCCTCGTGGTCCATCTTGTTCCTCTCCTTCTTCTTCTTCTTCTTCTTCTTCTTCTTCTTCTTCTTCTTCTTCTTCTTCTTCGCCGACGACGACAACGACGACAATTGCTTATGTTGCTACGAATCGTTTATTCGGGTACTCGATTGCTCCGCTTGAAATTAAATAGACGGTATACATACCGGTGTAGTATATAGGCCCCGGTAATAAGGGTATATTTCGTGAGATATTAATCGCGAGCTCGGTAGGATATTTTCGATGCTCTCTCGGTTGCAACAGTTTGCACGACAGCCCCCCAATCGTGCTGTGGCAAAAAGGGATCGAGACTTTGGTCCGGGGGTTTGGGTCTGTGGAGCGAGAGAGAGAGAGAGAGAGAGAGAGAGAGAGAGAGAGAGAGAGAGAGAGAGAGAGAGTGGGTAAGCAGGATACAACGAGGCAGCGGTTCCTTCCTGACAGACACGTTCGCGTGCATCAACATTTGACTTGGGAATCAACTGCTCGTCACGAGAGATCCGACAAGTTACTGACAGTCGGTTATGCCTGCCGGAAGCAACGGTTGTCTGATACGCGCGGGCCAACGTTCCTATCGTATTAATACTTTCCGAAATATACATACAGAGAACTTGGGAATCAAGGGGGTACACATAGGTGGTGAAATATAGAGCAAACGTTACGTCCGTGCTTATTACAAGAGAATTGTAGGTAGTCTGCATCGCGGCAAGGACAGCTCCTCACTCGGATTTGACGTATTCGAGATTGCGTCTCTCTCTCTCTCTCTCTCTCTCTCTCTCTCTTTCGCTTGCTTCGGTTGCGTACATGCACAGGTATGGTATAATATATAGGACGAGGTCCGAGTCCTGCGCGCATCCTATTATTATAATGAAACTCTGGGGCTTTTGCCGTAGCGATGTGAACGGAGTGCGAGGAGAGGACACTCTCGTCGCGCATAGATAATTCGATTCCCGCTCTCCTCGGTCGAGAATTGTTCTCTGGTTGTCGTAGTCTCGTTCTCTCTCTGGTCGCGTCGCGTATATACGCGCTCGCTTCATCGCTCCCTGTGGAATCCTATCGGTTTTCCGTGTCTACTCTACCTTGTCTCTCGGCGCACGACGATAAGCTTCGCAGTTGTACCACCAAGCTGTGATTCGTACAAAAGCGCGAGCGTACCGGATACGCCGCGGTATATGCGGATTCCCTGGGGTTCTCGTTACCTATATGTATATATACATGTGCAGCAAGCGCGTTCATCGGAGACTCATTCGGACTTGGCGTCGACATTTACCGCGACTCTATCCTGCATACGTACTCTACCATTTCTAACTATAGGTATTCACGTACGAATGTAGGTACCTATCTTTCTCTATTTTCTAATTTCGTCAGACTTTTTACTACGTTCGAGCGGAAAAACTCGCCCATCTCGCGCGATGCTTGTGGGAAAAGACGAAAAATAAGTTGTTAAAATGTGCATAACTCGGTCGAGTCGATGGAGCCATTCTCATTGATATTTGGCAAGTCGTATAGGGCCACCGGGTTAACGATATCGCGCCACAAATTACAGAACGTATCGAGAAACGAGCGATCGTATAACAATCTCCGCTCAGGTCCATTGTTTAATTTCACATTTACTCACTTGGTTCGTTGCAGTATATCCGGTAAATTGCCGGAGTTTATCGGTGATAACGGTATTCGGAAGGAACGATGAAAGAACGGGTTCGTCGTTGCGCGCTCCATTCGTTTCCCATATGCCGATAACTCCGGTTAGGAAAAGGCCGATCAGACTCGTTATGGCGATGAGGAGGCCGACCGTAAGCATCTTGCCACGATGAGACATGACCATTGCCATTTTCGCTGCTATCTTATTCGATGTCTTTTACGCCTCTTCGGGTACGCCTCTTCCATACCATCGAATCGTATCTTAGTATCTGGTAATAGAATCCGGCGTATCAAAAGCGGGGACCGAGTCTACAATTCTCGTCCAGTTACGACTACGAACCGCATCGAAAGTATTTTTAACGCATCGATCGAAGGCTGTGCCGCGTATTGAACGCATAATATCGGAGGAATAGTCCATCACTTTCTTATCGGATACTTTGATCGGTTCGATCTCGATTGGGAGGCGAATATATCGCGGTGGCGGCGGCGGTGGCGTCGGCTGCAACGGCATGGATCGACCAATTTTGAGAGATTCGCGGGCCCGAAGCTGCCACCACATGGCCGCTCAACGAACTAACCGGCGCGTAGCCGGGAAACCGACGATACCCTTTGCGACGTACGAACGAGACGCGCCGAATCACCACCGTATAGTAGCTTCTCAACCCTCGTGCGACGTGTCTGGTGCTTCGTGCACCCCTCGTACGAGACGCGCGTATAGCTACCTTCTCCTCTATCGGCGGTATGGTGGGGGAAGACTTTCTCGCTCGGTCGACTCACCGCTTGAGTCTTCCACTCTACGACGAAATTATTATTTATCCGAAATCCGCCGCCTCCCGCCACACACTTGCCGAGCGGATAATTGATCACCGAGCTCCCTGACATTTCGTTAGAGTCCGATCGGGCACCGATCGGGCATCGATCAGGCATCGCTGCCTATTCTACCAATATAGGTTTTAAGCATGTTTAAACATTTCCCGATTGAGTGAGCCACGGATTGGCGCCATAAAGGCGTTCGCTTTTATCGCGCGAGTAAGAGAGCTTACCACGGGGACATCGCGAACCCACAATTTTTTCCATTATTGAAAGTTTCCAACTTTGGGTTACATTTAATAAGACGATACGGATTCGTTTTATCGAACCTTACGTTGTTGTCGTGCGTATCGGGCGAGACTCGTTTTATTCACGATGATGATGATAATAATAATAATAATAATAATAGCAATACGGATGGGTTACTTACGTCGTATTTTTCCTGAATATGAGGACCGGCTTGGGCGATATAGAGGGTGCTGGCAGTGTCGAAAACGAGCTCCTGAGGTTCACGAGTAACCTTTTGTCTCGCCATTTCGTGACAATTTAGATAGAGCCCTACGTCAACCGTCGAGACTTTGATTACGATTTTCGACCATTTTTTCGACAATTTTGGCACGGTAAACTTGGCAATTTCTTCCGAATGCGAGTGTTGGTCGGAATTGGTGTATACCAAAGATACGTTCTGATTCGAGGCGGATCCTTCCTGCATATCATCACGAATCATTATTATTGAGAGGAGCACCTATTTTTGAAAGCTATAACTCCATATTTATGGTTTCTATTATTTGCAAGTTTGCACAAAGTAGACGCGCCAGGATAAATTCTGAAGGGAAGACTATTTCCGTGTCCCCCCCCTCGCTTTCGTGACCCTATATGTAGATACAGGAAAAAACGGCAATTACGCGATACGCGTGCATCGAATACTCACGGAAATGCGGATTCCTAGTTGAACGACCGTCTCAAAGGGATTGAGAACCGCGAACAGATAGCTCGTTCTTACGGACATTGGTTTGAATGTCGCGACGAGCGTAAATTCGGCTGGCAATTTTTCGGGCAGATACAGACGATACGGTTGTTTGACCTCGGATCCCGGCCGAAATCCAAAGACAGGAAAACCGTCCAGGCCATCGCCGATGTACTGATGTTTGCTGTCGCCCATGGCCATGGCAGCTTGTAGCAAATCATGAACGATTTCTGTAACAAATTATCAATACCATTGGAAAGATGTGATTAATGGATATAATATTGTCGTTGGATCGTCGAGAGGAAACGATGCGCCTCGATTCTTGAAAGACGACGAGTTTAATTTTTCTCGCTGATGAGCGCATACGTATCGCGGGCTTACCCCTGGCTATTGCAACACATATACCTATATACACATATAATAGGGTATGGCCGGAGGGGCAAACAAGGCACTCGTCCCACGCTCGTCGAGCCAGAAAGAGAATCGCGGTGGTTAGCAGACGGCGGAGGAGAAGACAGTACCTAGCCATTGTTTATTAGCAAACGCCCGCGGCCAAAGTCTGAGTGGAAATCCTCGACGCGACCTGCCCCGCCGTGTATCCTACTTTGACATATGTAGCTACCTGCATCAACGAGATACTCCTATTCGGTTTATTCTTGCACACGTACGACATCTCGCTACCAAACGCCACCGTTGAAAATTCGCTCCAATATTATTTTTCCTTATTTAATTTCGCCGATTTTTGATATATATCGAATGGAAGGGGTAGTTTAATAGGAGAGCGGGTGCGCACGCGCGTGCACCTATATGCTCGAAGACTGGGCGACGTTTCAAATCTTGAAAGAGGATGCTTGTACGCCACGGGCGAACACGAGAGAAAGGAACAGTGAGCGAGGCGTCGGCGAAGCTCGATCGAGGCGCGAAGAAATTCGATGAAATTAAAGGAGCGAGTACGCGCTTTTGACTGCGATTTCACCGCTTACTTAATATACCTAATAACAATAATAATCCGTATAATATAGGCCGGTATTATCGTAAGTATATATGATTTGTCTTGTTTCTGCCGGCATTGGTCCGTACAACGATTCTTTTATTAGCCCGCGTTTACAATAATTTTTATCGTTCTTTTAAGGATGTAAAAAAATGATACGGCAAGCACGAATCGTTGAACCCAGCGCCGGAAGCTCTCGCACGAGACGCATACATATATCTAATATTCTCAACGCTATTTTCGGGGCGCATATCCTACGTCCGGCTGCATTATCAACAAGCATATAAATAATTCAAACGATATGCCTGGCCATACCAACGCGTTCGTGCTCTCTATTACTACGGAATAACTAACGATTCTATAATATCCCTGTTTTAGGTTTGCGCGTTCGATCTGTCCGCTTATAGCTTATGAAAGACAGGTCGTACGACGAAAATCGCCCGAATATCGGGCTACTTCCCATAAGCAAATGTACAAATTAAATGTACTCCACTTACCCTCTTTGTCGGCAAAGAAATCGGTTTGAACCGCCTTTCCATGTAGTAGAACCACCGAGACGAAGTAAAACGTTCTGAAACTGAATAATAGACGATAGTCGGTAATTGATTTGAGTTCGAACGACGGGGGAGCTTACGTCGCCGCGCGTGTTACGCACGCTCGGGCATTTCGTATCATCCCGGAGACGCGTATGAGACAATTACAGAGCGCCGAGAGCGTTTAATCGTGCCAAGGTTGCAATTACAAATAGGTCCTACGTAGCATTTGCCATCCGTAATGTTTTTCCCAGTTTTGCGACAGGATTTGGATACATGCGTATAATATATGTACGATGATCGGACGAATGAGCCATCGAAGATGAGAGTAACTGGCGGGATTCGGAGCGAGGTGGGATCCACGTGCGGCTGTTATACGCGCGCGCACGAATGTGAGCGAGAGAGAGAGAGAGAGAGAGAGTCGTTTTATACATGCGTGTTGGTGTGTATGGGTGATGGGTATAGGGTGGTGCCGGGTGCGAAGGTTCCTAGAACGAAGCACACGGGCGCGGCCGGGATTGCGGGTGAGCGCAGAGAGTCGGTGACCTCAGCCTCCAATACGCTCACTCAACGCATCCTTTCCGTTGCGATCACCGTTTCCGATGACGACAATGGTAATTTATTATTTATCTTCATTGGTATTCATCGGTGTAGCTGATTTCTCATCTTTATCCTCCAGTTTTATTTTTCCGTAAGTGTATTTATCATTTAAGATCGTAGCGAGGTCGAACGCTTAGCCCACCACGCGCCGGTCGCCTCGTGTCTCGTGTTCTTTTATAACGTCAAGTCCTTCGTAAATCTCGTCACTTTTTCTATTATTATACCACAAACACACATATACACGTGCGCACGGATGCACGCACGCACGCACGCACAGACGACGAACGAATGAACGAGCGAGCGAGCGAGCGAGTGAGTGAGTGAGTGAGTGAGAGAGAGAGAGAGAGAGAGAGAGAGAGAGAGAGGTAAGTAAGTTAGAGAAAAGACAGAGAAAGGCAGAGACGTGTACACAGAAAGATGAAAATTTCAATAAATGTAATGACATTACATGAAAATGTAATGGATAAATGAAATGCCGGTACTGGGCGATATTGAAAGGACTTTGGTGTGGATATGAACGTGTGTTGTTCGCGCGCCTGCCTTTCCAACACATTCGGTTTATGGCGTTTAGAAGCTTATTTTATTTGGTTTATTTTTACGTACTTGAGACGCATGATGAATCATTCGAGGAGAAGATTTTGATGTCGCAAACCTTTCCAAGTGTTTCGTCTGGCGTAGTACAACTTGATCGAGATACTGCTCCCACAAATATGTAGATATATATATGTATGTGTGTATATATATACGTGTGTAGCATAAGTATCCGATGCTTTAATTTGTTTAAAACTAAACGTATAGTTATTAATTCGATGAAAATAAGATTGGCGCGGCGTTCTTATTTCGGCAGGACGGCGTTTCAACTTGTTGAGGACTATATCATCGCACTATCCTATATATATGTACAACTACGTATGTATGTAGACGAATAGAATGTATATGTACATAATATGTACACTTATGCCGTTTCACGCTCCAAGTAAAATCCAGGGGTCGTGACGAAGGTTCGTCACTCGGTCTTATCAATTATCAACGAAATTCCGTCGATCGGGGTACGTTTTGAGGCACTCGATCTTAAAAGTATTTATGAGATTTCACGCAAAAGAGTGAAAGAGAATAGAATGGAAACGCAGAGAGATCCACCGAATTTAACGTGTCATAGACGTCCTGAAACCCACGTGGGACGCCAGTCGTCGTAACACGAACGTGAAAAAGTTGCGAGCTTCTTAGGTGGTTTTATACAGCTTCTTCCATGGTTATCTCGCCCACCAGGCCGCGAACGCGCCGGCGACGCCGTCCTGCACGGAGTTGCCTTACGCCACAGTACGTCTCCCCCTCTCAAAACGTTTGCTCCCACCACTCGCGTTATCTAATCTCTATCAGGAGGTGTGGGTGTGCACATACGTACAACACCGGTCTCGTATTCCTCCCACTTTTTGTATCCGTCGAATAGTCTCGGCGAATCGCGAGAGCGTAGCTACGCGAAAGTGATCCGATACTGCGCGCGGCTGACCAGATACTGAGTCAAGATCCAAGGATACCTTGATGCTGGCTGGTGATGGTGGTGGTGGTGGTGGTGGTGGTGCTGCTGCCGCTTCTGCTTCCGCCGTCGCTGCCTTACGTCCCGTTGCACCCAGTTTGCGACCCTTTAAGAATTGGTTCGAGTCCGTATTGTTCGCTCACACTACGCCAATGAAAAGTTCCAACAATTCCGGCAGGAGAGAATTTTGCAACAAGTGCGAAAAGAATATCCGGACGCTCCTTTTAGGTGCAGCTAGTCTACCTACATTTGTAAATTTAATTCCGAGACTTTAAATGAGATCGTGGAGTCGGAAATTTTGCGCCCAACGCTATTCCCACGGGTATAATCCGCTAAATTTGGAAGGTTATTCGTCTTCCGTCCGATTAATGATTCAGATATTTAGACAAACTTTAAATCGTTTTTGAGTCGTCGTTAAGATTTCGAACAAGTTACTCGGGAAATTTTCTTGCAGAGCGAACAGAAAGGTTAGGGATATAGGATCGCGAACAGTTTATTTTTCGAAATTTTTTCAAGTCCGGTTAAAATCGCGCACGCACACATTTTGGTGAATGGTATTTTTTTTGCTCCATCGCGCAAGTTTGATCGCAAAATTATAGGAAGTAAGAAACGGTCGGATTCATATATCGTTAAGAATTTGTAAAACGGTACATGCGGTCGGGGCGGCAGTGTGTTGAAAAAAATCGGAAAAGCAACAACACGTCGTTTGGACCGACGACTGTTGCATAGTGTATCGACAGTAAGAATATCACACCAGAGAAAAAAGCTACCGCACAAATAATGGCATTAAAGCGTTCCCTATAATAACAGGTTTGACGCGGATATGAAATTTGACAGCGGCGATTTCTGGATAAAGTAAAAATATATATTGATTCTTTAATAATCATACATTGGTCGTATTCACGGTTTCTTCGTGTTGCATAGCGAAACTTGCGTTCCGGGTGTTTCGTATTCATGCACGCTGCACGTTCGCGCAACTGTTCCCAAAATGGTAACAGAGAGTATCCTTGCACATCGCCGAACGTTTAACATCCGGGCGCTTGGAGAAAATAGTTGCCGGTAAAGACAGCATGCCAGAACTGTAGTGCCGACGGCTGTGGTTTCGTCCACCACGCGCAGATAATTTAGGTACCGCTGATTACGAATTCCGGGTTTGCTTCCCGTTGGTGGATCGTTATGAAACTTTGCAAACCCAAAGAGCTATTTTTACCTCCTGGCCCCCCAAAGCATTATATTTGTCGATGTTTTCTGCATAATTTTCCATAAAGTTATTTGCAATATGTAAAATATTAACTGCTCGGGGCTGTCATTTCTTTCAAATGGATTTCCACGATAAAATCGTAAATTGTCGGAATCTAAGCTTTTGGCGACGATTATGTGTCCTATTGTGGCGCTGTTAATTTTTACATTTATTTCTAACTCGTGTAGTCACCACTTGTAATCGTCCGAGAAAGTCCGAGACCGGGGCAGAAAGATTGACAATTAGTCCATTGAAATGTTACAAAAATAAGGCCTAACTCTGCATTTATCGAAGTCAGCAATATTTTTTTTGATGCATAGGGGATGGTAGAGGAAGCATGGGTTTGACTCAACCGACCTCGGTGCCCCCACTCTAGCGCCCCGGCCGGCGTGCGACGCCACGCGCCGGCCGACACTTCGTATGCAAACGGGAGAATGGAGGAACCGAGGAAGATAGCGGAATACCCAAGTGCGAGAGAGAGGGAGCGATTCCGCCGCGCCACAATCAAATTCCCGACTCGTGTGTACGTATTTGTGTATCTGTCCATTTAAATACTTGTCAACAACGCGCGCATAATTAAAGTACACTATTAACGACGCGAGAATTAATATAAAATAGGAATACGATTTAGGGAAAAAGAAACTATAAAGAACTCTGTATTGCGTTGTTAACGATCACACGGAAAATGGATATAGTGTAGAATGATAAATGTAATAATGTATAATGCACGTAATAATGTGGATTTTGTCTATTGTCGTATATAATAATATGTGATTATATACAACAAAAATTTATCGTGATATTTAAGTGACGGGAAGGTGTAATATAACTGTAATGTGTATCTCGTGGATTCGTGTGTCTGGCTGAATGTGCGTGTGTGTCTCCGGTCCCGATTGTTGCGGGTCTGTCCGAATGTGTGTGTGTGTGTGCGTGTATGTGTCTCTAGGCGATTTCTATTGGGTTTGGGTTTGGGTTTGGGTTTGGGTTTGGGTTTGGGTTTGGGTTTGGGTTTGGGTTTGGGTTTGGGTTTGGGTTTGGGTTTGGGTTTGGGTTTG
>JAPYZU010000782.1:0-25169 GCA_030523005.1 Tryphoninae sp. B BG-2022a
AGAACTGAAACAACAATCTTGCAGAATTAATGTTTTGATCCACCTTTCTTTTAAAACTAATCTTGCAATATATTTTTGCTAAGAAGTATTTTAAAAAATATGCTTTTTTTCTATCTCGAGTTTTAATAAACAGCAAGATTAATCTAGAAGTAAGCGTTAATGGAAACCCGAATGAATCTTGAGAGCGAGAAAATTTGACAAATATGAAATTCGTTGAGTCTGAAGCTTTCGCGTTTCGTGCTTTTCCAGACAACTTAAGTGGGTCACAAGGAACCCCCGGCGTGAGTTTTCGGGTGGTCCATTACGCGAGAGACGACGAGCGCTGTTTTTAAAGAATACTCGTGCGTATATTTATAAATGGACATCATTCATGTCGGAATGTAGTGAATCGCATCAGAGCTTTCAGCCATGAGAAAAATTCTCCAACCCGAAGGTTTTTGCACCGGTCGTTCGAACCGCGGATCCCGCTGAATAAACACGTGTCGCACCTTCCCCATCGCTTCTTCTCCATTCTCCCTCCCCCACTTCCCTCATCCGGTTGTTTCATTTACTTTCTTTTGTTTCATTCTTGCTTCTTTTTTTCATCACCGGTCAGTCATTTGTTTCGATCCGGGTCACTGTAATTACTGCAAACTCGGGCGAGGCGTGCGTCTGTCGGCTCGTTTGCCAGCGCTCCATCCCGCGCTTTTTCCTCCCAATCTCGTTCAACGACATTCTCGAATACATCCGTTAGTGTAACATTTAATATTTCGGGATAAAGTTTCTTCCATTTTACGAATTCTATAACGACCAATTCGAAATATCGATGAAGTTTCATACTGTGAAATGAAATTCGCAAGCCACTTATCAAAATTCGTATAAGACATTCTGGATTGAGGGAGACTGCAAACGAATAATCCGAAAAAAATGCAAATGACTTAGTTAGATTTAGTTGAAACAAACGCGTTGAGTACAAAGTTAATGGCAACTTCTGGAAATTTCTCTTTCGGTATTAATTTTTAAGTCGTTTCCAAACAAATTTCGTGGATGCCTTGTACCTAGCATTTTGCAAAAAGCTTCACCATAGTGTATGGATTTTCTATGAACGACGAGCTCAACTGAGTACCGCAAGGTGCATTTTTCCTCGTTCAAGTTTGCCGGAACTTTTCGTTCTCTTTTTTCGCTTCTTCTCTTCTCTTCCTCGCCCACTCTCTCTCTCTCTCTCTCTCTCTCTCTCTCTCTCTCTCTCTCTCTCTCTCTCTCTCTCCCTCCCTCTCTCTCTCTCTCCTTTTTCTGTCCCATGTACTCACCATTCTCGTCGTGGATTGTACACTCGTTTCGGTATTCAACATTCGACGTCATTGTTGGTCCCGGGTCTTGACGTTCTCTCGTACGACGAAACCGTCGATTTTCGATCGGCGCAGGAAGGAATAGCAAGTAGAAGCGTTAACATACTACGCGTGTTATATACGAGCGATTTTTCATCAAGTGGGTCATTTTTTACAGTTAACCCCTTGATTTTTTTTCTCTCGAGATCCCAGTTTGCAATATTAAGTAGTCAAGAAAAGCTTCCATAATATTTTCTACGTCTCAACAATTTCTCGTTCAATCGTTTATCTCAAATAGCCTAAACGTCTGGAAACAAAATTGCAATGAATAAGTTGAGTTTTAATTATCTATACGTGTATTTACTTAGAAAATATTTCATCGAGAAAAACAAAAATGTTTTTAAGCAACTTCCGGTGAGTCGAAGATTTTAAATGCATTTTCCATCCTTCAGGCGGGCTCGCCTAATAAAAATAAACGTCTTTTCATTACGCGCAAAGAAGTTTCCATTTTCCTTCACTTTACCTCGCTTTACCTCACTTCCGGTATCATATACCTATACGTCTCTGCAGATTCGAATCGATTTGGATGGTTCTTCTTGAAAGTGGATCGATCGATAAAAAGTCCAGTAACTACACGAACGTTATCACCGATATGGGACTGCTATCTATATCTTACCATGTATTTCAAAGTCGTAACAGTATCGTTAGAGAAGATTTTGCATATAGAGCTGCGTCGATCGAACGTTTTAAATTGTCCAATTTTCCATATCGTTACGTATGGGCAACTTGTATCTCAGCGTGGAAAAGCTTACCATTGTTATCGCACAACGATATTTTTCTTATCGTATGCGTCATGTTGAATTGTTAACTTAGCGGTATGTAAAATTGAGAATCGTTGCGTTACAGGAATTTTGATCGAATCCATACGATATAGAGAACTCAAAAATAAGTCCGGCTGCACGCGACACACTGGACGATCTCGTATCCGGGTGAAGAAGTTTTTCGTGCGCAGCTTGTGCACTCGCCACAATCTCGTTTCGAGGTCTCCCGGTTTCAGTGGAGGCTTTGCTCTCCTTTTTCTCCTTCTTCCTCTCTCTCTCTCTCTCTCTCTCTCTCTCTCTCTCTCTCTCTCTCTCTCTCTCCCTCTCTCTCCCTCTCTCCCTCTCGCAACCTTGCCGCCTTCCATGTACGTCGCCGGAAGTGCCTCGTCGACCCGTTTTCACGAGCAGAAAACCTCATGAAGTTATGGGCTTTTCCAAAATAGTTCCCTCTCTTCATTGTATTCGGTCGTTTCGATACGCCTCGATGTATTTATGTATGGCCAGCTTTCTACCGATAGAATGGAGTATAACGATGTGTAGCATCAACCACCGGCTCTCTCGACCCAACTTCGTCACATACACATACACACACACACACACACACACACACACACACACACACACATATATATATATATATATATATATATATATATAAGCGTATATAACGTTATACGCGAATCAGGACTGTGCCTTTTGGTATCTAGCTGTATTCACAGTGAGTTTTGGATTCCTCGCGAATCTTTCTCCTCTTTCTATCGAGATCAATGGAGCAGCGAGGAGAGAGTTACGAAGTTGCCACGTATACGGTCTCGTTTATACGTATACACGGTGCTTCGTATAAATGAGCTTGCAAAAACGAGCGACAGAGAGTGAGAAGAAATATGGCGAGGGTGGGATGGTTTTGTGTTTCCTCTCTCTCTCTCTCTCTCTCTCTCTCTCTCTCTCTCTCTCTCTCTCTCTCTCTCTGTCTCTCTCTCGTGTTATATCTGGTCGAACGAATCGAAGTTCTCATCCGTTGGCATATTTTTATCTGTCCCGTGAGTAAGTGCGTACGGTCTGCAATTTTCCATCATTAACTACAGCGCTATTGGCATTTTCTTCTGGTTACCTTGGTTTGTTTCGAGAGGGCACGATCGATTAAGTTAAAAAATATGGGCGGATTTTCAGCCAATCGGTTGATCCTTAATAAAACGTCTTATACATTTTGTCCTTTTTCAACAGAAATAAGTTGAGAAAAATGAAGTTGCATGAAAAAGAGTTCGTTATAAAGGTCACAAAGGATAATGCGATGATCTAATTGAGATATTTTCTTTGCTGAAACATTGAGATCGTGCGAAGTTCATCATCGATTTTTTAATAAGGGCCTATAACTTTTCTTTCTTCGTATCGTGAATGGGTTCGTGATATGTGCAACGAAAAACTTGAATCTTTCTCAATGCCGAATGATCTTTGGTAGCGAGTGCTCGAGGATGATGTAAGATCAAACGTAAACTCACATTGGGATTGGAAAAGTGTCACTAAAAACTTACCGCCTATCGTATATTTCCATTATCGAATCACCAATAACTTGTCAAGAATGGAACGAGGCATTCGGAAGCCCCGATCTGATCTTCTTCGTTTCAAATGGATTTCTTCAAAACTACTCCACATTTTTCAACGATTTTTTAAAAATTTTGTGCAGAAAGAGTAGTGTAGAGTTTTTAAGGATATTCGAAATAGAACAATTTTGGAATCAGTTGAAAGTTGAAAAACATTGTTTTGGTAAAATGCCTATTATCAATGTACCTTTTCTCAGGAACTATACCTTCGATTTTGACCATTTACGTTATGCGTGTATATTAAAGTGTTATACACAATGTGTTGTTATGATTGTTTATGGTTTTATTTATTTAACATTTAACCCATGTATTTATTCATTTATTATTGTGGTTATTATTGTTAATACGGTTTTTCTATGTGAATTCTTATGATGAACAAAAAGGAAAATGTTTGACGTAGGTAGATTACAATTATGGTGATTAGGAATAACAGTAGGGTGGAAATGTGCAGTTTAGATGTACCGCCATTTTGTGTTTGTGGAGTTAACTGACATTATTTCAGATATATACGATTAGTCGAACTTATCGGTTATGGTTGTTGTAACGTGAGAAAACGAACGACCACCAGGAGTGTGTATAGCAGGACTTCTATTCGCTTCGCTTGACTCGTTACGACTGCTTAATCATTTCTGGCCACTCTGGAGAAGGACTCTCATTATCCCCTCTATTTCCACATGATTTGAAATATTCGGTGGAATATCGTTCCATCAAAGCCATTTTTTCGATATTTTGTTTCAGAATTTTTTCACATCGTTTTGAAATTTTGTTAAAATTTTTTACCACGTTTTTTTACCTTCAAATATATCTTTCTCGGATTTGAACCTTTTTTTAAATGGCTCGACACATTCTTTGTTCGGACGTAATTGTTACGTCAAAAGAAAAATGCTGACACGATGAGTAGATTTCAAGAAAAGGTCCATTGCAAGTGAAAGAAGAGAACTTTTCTAGAAACAAGATTTTATGAAAAAATTTGAATTTTTAATGAAATGAAATGCTAACTTGAAAAATATTATTTAACAACAATTTAACCAAATTCCACTGCTCCAGCGGGAGGAGGGGAAAGGGGTTTAATTTTATTCCCGTTTTTCTCACATTCCAAGTGGGCTGAGCGTTTAAGTTTATTAAGAAAAGTTGTTGCTAATCAATTAATGAACACCATGATCAAAATTCAAATTGATCCTACATAAAGTTTATTTGTTATTGAGATCGGATTTTCATTTCCCTCACCTGCAGCGGCATGGGTCAAGGGCTTGCAGTGCTCTTTTGCAAGTTCAATACATTTTTTACTATTATTTTGACAAATAATTGGGCGCCAGTTAGCTTTATGAGGCTAACACTCATTAAATTTCAAGTATATTATGGGACTCATACACGGAGGGTACAGTTGGATGACCCGAGGAGTCGCGGAGTCATCAAAAAGTTTCGCAGACTAAAAGACAGACTATAGATTTATTTAACACTTACTCGTTTTGTTTTACAATCAGGTTCAATCTTCGGTCCTCGACTGACCGTTCCCCAAGATTGACAAATTCACTTATTTCACTAAACACTTTCTCGAGCTCTCGAGACAAAACAACCGAACTGTTTGACAAAAGACTTGTCAAACAGTATGGTTTTACAATAACTATACCGATTTCAATTTAACAGTGGACTACGGTGGATTTTGACAAAAGTTACGGTGGAAGAGATTGACAAGACGACAGCTAGACAAGGAGTGTCGAGAGATGTTCGTTCTGCGACAATCTCGTTCTCGTTAATTTCCCCCTCTTTTCGGGATCGAGCCCTACTTAATCGAGGATAAGAAGATCGATATTACGCGCAAGCGCTTTTCCTCGTCAAGGTTTATTATTGGCGGCAAAATATGATTTTAATATTTGGCATTTTAGGATTCCTGTCACATTATATGATAAACAAAATTATGAATTTTGTTTGCATAAAATTTGTTATAAAAATGAATCGAAACTTTTTTGATGTCATATAAAAACGTGTGCAAAATTTCAACAGGCTTCATCGACCAAACAGTCGAGATACTCATTGTACAATGTTGCAATATTCAACCCTTTGAGCTCTAATTGTAAGAACGCATATATGCGTCAGTCTATGCGTCTGCGAACCACATAGGCTTGAAAGTTCTCAGGTCTCTAAGGATTAACACGGGGTAATTGCGGGTAACTTCTGGATAATTTCGAAAAATGACGATTTTCAAGGATAAATATCATAATCTTTGATTCGATAAAGGCCTCTGAAATTTTGCACACATGTACATATGACATCAAAGAACGTTTCCGCAAATTTTTAGTGACATCTAACGGAAACGCTCTAACGATAGGACGACTTTAACTACCGCAAAAATTCACGGAACTGACGAGATGAAAGTTGCTCGTCCACCCTGGGCCTTGCGTTTGATTTTACGCGATGCTCGTTCATCCGGTGCTACCACAGTATTCTTCGGGTTGTGCCGTTTTCAAAAACTCAAAGTGCCATACCTAACTCCGTCACAGATAAAAAAAATCTGGTTATAACTTATGCGAGTACATACTTTTTAAAAAATAAAATTTGAGTCACTTTTTCGAAATAGAAACATAGTAAAGTTACCAGAGTTTTCATTGCAACGACAGAGAACGAAAGCTTCTTGTAAGGTCTGTGAAGACGATATGCGGATGTCCTAACGCTGATAGTTTGGAAAATTTGAATCGTGGAAACTAGAACTGTGTTTGCGTTGTGTACACTTAGAGTTGCACATATGTACAGATGCATATAAACACATCGGTGTATGTGTTCGAGATGCATTTCGATCTGTGACAGATGTTGACAGATCGATGGACGTTTAGTGGGATCGTACCACGCGATTGTGAAATGCGTGAGAAACGGAACAGCCCGTCTGCCCTCGGGGCCATTTCTCCTATCGTCGAGTCTCTATCTTTCTCGCTATCATTCTTCCTGGTCTCTCCGAGTTTAGATCCAGCGCTTGGTTCGTTTCCTTCTGGAAGCTGTTCCGAAGCTTCGCACTTGAGCAGGTCGTATTCCTGTGAATTTCGCTTCCCTCTCTCCCTCTCCTCTTTCTGTGTGCAAGTATGGCGCAAGAGGAGCACCATAGAGATAGAGAAACGGAGGACGAAAGAAAGTTGACTTTGCTCACAGATGCAAGTCCGTAAAGAAGATCGCTAAGAAGACACCACCTCAGCACGAAAAGCCAGAAAAATTCTGCAGACAACTTTGGCCTCGACACGAAAAGTTTGCAAAATCCACCCTTCGTTGGCTGAAAGTCTTATTCTCTGTGTCTTTGCTGCGTCGTTGAAACCCTTGGGCATGTTGTCGCTGCTGTTGGATCCCTGCGAGCACGAGTAACGTATACCGTACGCAATCTGCTGATGCAGGCTACGTTTCCATTGTTCGAATAATCGTCCCCAATGCATTTATTTATTCTCCCCATATACGCGGATATAAACAACAGTGTGTAAATTATAATTGCATTGCACAAAACCATTTCCTCGTATACCATTTACTTTGGCGGGAAAAAATAGTGACGTGTTATTCTACTTGTGCCTTTTGTTCTTAAACGTCGGTCATAGCGAAGGAAATAAGAGGAACTACTAGAGTCGGTTATCTCTCTTGGAATCATAGCTGACTCAGAATTTCGACGAGTGTATCAAGTCGTCTTCCTACGGGCGACTATGGCCTGGAACGTTAGCCTCGTATCGGACGACCATTGAAATTGGATTTAGACCACGTGCATGTACTAATCGAGGTAAATTCCTATGTGAACATTCGCTTGCTCGACCTTACAGTAGAGTGGTCAAAGACCATCATCGTAGATGCCTTTCATACCCTTGGTAAAGCGGCTAAGTTAGGTCAGTGGATTCCTTCTCGATCATCGGATCTCGAGCAGTGACCACGGGATGGACTGTCCTATGAGGATGCTTTGGTGTAACTGTGGATCGAAGGTCTGTGGACAATGTTTGCGGCAAGAGACAGCCAGTTGGATGTCCGCATTGAATTTGTCCAACAGTCTATTAGTGAATTAACATCGTTCATTTTGCTTTAATTAACATTTAGGTTCGAAAAAATAGTCGATGAAGCACTATTTACCTATAAGCAACTCAGCCAGTTGCTATGGGAGGCTCACATGGAAAACACGCTATCGAGTCCCATCGAGGATGTCTTATCTCGAAAAAGAAACGGTGGATTCCATATGAAACTTTGACGACATCGACTGGGGTATCCATCGGAGTAAATCGGATAATCATGAAGTCATATACCGCAAAATAGGGTTATGAATGAAATCTCGAACATATTACAAGTCCGGGTGTGGAAGAGATGAAAGAAATAAAGAGAGAAGGAGACATAGAGAAAAGGAAAAGAAAAATATGTCGGTCATATCAGCTGAATCAGAACGAACTCGATTCTAGTCGATTCCCAAAGCGCCATCGAAAAGGAGCCCAAGTAGTAGGGAGAGGGGGATATCAGGGGTATATAGGGTAGTCAGAGGGCGCACGGATAGGTACCCTCTTATAGGTGATAACGACATCGAACTGTCGGGCAAGACGATCGGTGAAGAGCCCGCGCGTATGGAAGTGGACCTTATTCCCATCTGGACTACCACTACTGGTGCCCATCTTTCTCTCGCTCTCCTTGAGGAACATCCCTGGACATTGGTCCATGCCTCTCACAATCTCGTATGTATTCTCGTCTAGATCTCTCTTTCTCTCTCTCCCTCTCCTTTTTTCCCTCCTTCCCTTTCATCCTTTTTTTCTCTTCAGCCTCTCGTACTGGCCTCTGTTGAGATTTTGCGAGTTACGTGATCGGTGTGCCGAACTCGTTGTGAGGAACGCTCGCGAACGCCAACGGCCTGGAGGGAAGCTACCCAAGCGATGTACTTTTCGATCGACACACGTTTTCTCGAAGGTTGGAGCTATTTGAGTGGCGTTTCTATGTACACATATGTGTATATACAAGTATAGCCGTCGCCCACACTCTACAATGAGTCTTTGATGTAAGGTACCAATATCCCACTCCCACCTCTGATTCTTCGCTCATTGATCTCTCGAGTTTTTCACAGGATGGTCTTTCGGAGGTAAATGTTACGGCTCTTTTACATGTCTATTGGCTCTGTAATAACAATATATCTTACTTGTGTAGATTCACGTCTTGTAAGTCACATCATTGTAGGTAAAAATGTGACAATTACAATTGGCAGTTTTTATTCGAATTCGATCAAATAGTTTTATTGATTAAACAGAATCCACGAGCGTTCGATGAGATTAGTTTGATTGATTAAACAATTTGTAGTCGATGTTATTTCTTTTTATAATTATTGTTGACGAAACTTTCCATTATTCGGTCGAATTTATTTTCAACGATTTAAGACACGTTTTAACAATTAAAAACGTAAAAATTGTAAAAATGCTTTTTTATTTATATACAAACGAGTTTTTTGAACAGAAGGTCAGAAAAGATAAGTCTACGTTGGTTAATCTTTTCTTTTTCTCACTAGATTTTTCTCGATAGTTATTGTGTCGGGCTGGAGCTTTTCCAGGATCGCGAACGCTTGTCAACTGGCTTATCCGTAAATCCACCGAAGGATGGAGAGAGAGAGTAACGCGCTTTATATTTGATTATAGCGAACGGGTGATGATTAAAAAAATTGTCTGCCGTTGGTGAAACGTTGTGGGAGTTTGGCCATAAACTCATCTCGTCTGCGGATGTTTCAAACAGGACGAGAGTTCTATGCTGCATCAGTCCGGCATGGATGAAGAGCGTTATGTTCGAACCCCGTGACTCCTGGTGAAATTACCTCGCGTTTCCAAACTTCTTCTTTACTGATTTTCTGCCTCTCGTTTCTGTTTATATCTCGTTATATATATATTTTTTTTGCAAAATATACGTACTTTTTCTGCGTATATTTTGCAAGAAAAACTAAAGGGGGAAATACTTTCTCACGCTTGGAAATATTTGAGTTTTATCTGTTCGAAACGCAAACCTACCCGTCCACGAATTTCTAGGGGACGGACAAAAATCAATTCGTGATTGAAAACCTGATATATATATATATATATATATATATATATATTCTTTTTTGTAAGAAAAACTAACCGTATATTGCGTATATTTTGTAAGAAAAATTAACCGGGGAAATACTTTCTCACGCTTGGAAATATTTGAGTTTTATTTGTTCGAAACGCAAACCTACTCGGCCACGAATTTCTAGAGGACGGACAAAAATCAATTCGTGATTGAAAAAGCAATATATATATATATATATATATATATATATATATATATATATATATATATATATTGCAGTCTTAGTTTGTCTGGCTCGGGCAACACATTCCCTCCATATTTATTGTATTCATTGTATTTCGTCGATCTCCAACTATCCCTCTCGTCGTTCATGCACGATACAGTGGACAATCCGTGTCAACTCGATCAACGCCTCATCCCCAGCAGTTTCGGTCCATATAAATTTTTACATCGTTTCCTCTTCTCGTAACACGTAATATTTTATTCTTATCTCAATTATTAAATTAATCTCATTTAAATTATTATTCAAATTATAATTTGTGTGAAGTAACTTGGAGAATTGACGATTTTCTTTTCAAATATCAATAAACGCTGCAAAACTTTTATTTATCGCTGTAATAAATTTAATGGTATGATAGCTAGAATGTTGCATAAAATATTTGAATTAAAATTTGGATAAATAATATTCTGCGAACAAGCAATTAGGTACGAATAAAAGTATTCAATTGCAGAATTAAAAAATGCATATAAATCTTTGGGGAAAAAACAGTAAAATAAAAATTGCAGTTGTTTCATGCACGTAATAAAATTCAACGATAAGGTTTATCTAGTCAAGGTCAATGTTGGTTGAGTTGACATGGAATGTCGCATATATACATGAATGTTTTGAATTTAACCAATTTTCCTACCTCCGTCCTCTTTTTCTCTTTCTCTCTGGCCCCGGTCGCAAATTCATCAAATAGAGTGCATGCTTGATTTGCGATTGAATTCGATAGACGACAATAGCTATCCGTGCACGTAGATATCAGACCCCCCATACATGATAGGTTTTGTTTCGTTTCCCGTTGTGGCGAGCCAGAGAACTCTTCTAATTCGTGCAAACAGTATCGGAAATTCTATATGCACAGTTTACTTTTTTTCAAATCTCGACGAAGAACAGTTTTGTTCGCTTTTTGGCATCGTTGAAACACTTGTTTGTTTCTGCCCTCTGTTTTTACAGTTTTTACGTGCGACGTGTAGGCGTTTAATCCACACCCGTCCATTCTTCCTTCTAATTTGTGAAAACAAAAAAATGTTTATGGGAGTGAAAAATAGTCGAAAAATCGACAATCGATCGTTTCCTTGAGGGAGTCTTTGTTTTCGCAACAGGAAAAACTAGTCGATTATTCCAAGATCATTCAAATTTACAATATCTTGATGGAACTTTTTGCAATCGCGAACCTCAACGAATGACATTCCTCGGAGAGATTGTCCATTGACATCCATAATTTTTTCTATTATTTTTATAATCCTTTATCAATCGTTATATATATATATATATATATATATATATATATATATATATATATATTGTATTTATCGAAACGCGTATGTTTTCATTGGTTGACTAATTTCTTAAATAATAAAATATAAATATTGTTCCTCGATTTTATTGTTAATAAATAAGTGACCAAAGTTTATAAGATCTTCCCCCACCACGCCCCAATCGTCGTAATAACATTGGCACAGTGTTGACACAGTGAAATCCTCGACATTTATATTTTCTTTGTGGATGAGCTTGTATGTTGCGGTTTTGCCTGCAGACGTTTCACTATCACAAAGAAAAAGAGCAATTCTTCTTTCTTTTCCTATCGTTTCGTTTAAACTTTAAACAATTGTAGTAACGAGATCCCAAGTACTGGAGGGAAAGCGAAAGAGAAAGAGGGAGAGAGAGAGAGAGGGAAAGAGGGCCGCTACTCACGTTGAGAGGAGCAAAGTTAGCGGGTCTGTGTTAAACCTGTTCAAGCAGAACATGCATTATAATTTTATTCTATCTTTCGGCCCGCCCGGGGAGGGAGGCCAAAGTGAAAGGACACATGCATAATGCCGGGCACAAAGTTAAGCGTTCACTCCCTCTCCCAGCTTTCGTTCTCTTTCTCTCTCGCCAGGAACACTCTTACAGGGGTTAAACCCTGGGGTGCGAAATAAACATCCCTCCTTCGTTCTCTCTTTCCCTCTCTACTCACCAGCTCTATGTTTCGTTCCCAACTCACTTGCCACGGTAATGTACAGGTTAACTCTGATTTTACGCGCGAGCGCTTAACGTTTCGTGGCCGGTACAGGTCTGGCACAAAAGCCGGAGAAGACTCTGTAATGTAAAGTGGATTTTATGAATATCGTTGAAAGTATAGGATATTGAGATAGTTGAACAAGTTACTTATTAGGTTTTTGTTGGTATCGAGGGAAGGATGTGTTGAATTTTTTGAGGTAAAGGTTTACATGATTTTGTAAAATTACATTAACTCTTTGTACTTCCTGGCTGGGATAGAATATAGATAAATCGGGGAGATAATGAGGCATTGATTACCGGAGGAAAATAGCAATTACATATTCGTTAACATATATACAATTAATATTTTTATGAAAAATTTCGAATTTTTCAAATTTTTACTTATCGTGGGGTTCATTTCGTGTGTAAAGCTTACTGGGTTGTCCGGCAATGTAGGCGTGTCGATGAGTTTGTATTAAAAAAAAACTCACGGATGACTCGTTGATTAGCTGGATAGTTTATTCTTCTTAATTTGTGAAAAAGTCGTCGACTAAAACTTGGATATAAAGTACATACTGCTTCTGACGTTTCTGGCATCTTGCTTCGGTGTCCAGTTTGTTTCCATTATTAATAAGCTCTAGGTCGTTTATGTTTAACTCTAGAATATTGTTCTTTATTTTCTCACAAACTCAACGAGAGTCAATATTTCTTACGTTGAAAGATGGATTTTTTCCTTATTTGGGGATGAATGACAGAAGTGGGATTATTTTTGGTTAATATTTGAACAGGGGTAGTGGTGTTAGTTTTAGAGTGCTGCATTCGAGGAGCCATTTTGCCTTTTGTGGTTTTTAGGACACATTATCTCTGTTCCTCTTCTCACACTTTGCTATGCACACGTCGCTCGTATCCTGCTGTGTTTGCAAGTCATTTATGATTAGTCGAGATCATAAATACTGTATTCATAAAACGGAACACTATACAAAATCCGTGCAAGGTATAACAGGTGCTTTCAGCGGTTACAGCTCCAAGTAAGCCGTACGTGAGGGTACCAGGGTCGGTTTAATGCTATTGTATTTAACTTATAAATAAAGCGTAAAAGCTTACTTATATGAAATATAGATCTGTGTGGCACAAGTATCGCTTCAAATCGATCCATTCCGACCTCCTGTAAACAAAAGTTTAGACCGTTCTCTACAAGAAATCACATCACCTTATGGCGGCTAAACAGTTCAAACTGCCAACCTTAAGCCATATTGGGACCTGTGCCACAGCTACAAGGGTTTCATTATTGTTGAAAATTTATGAAGCACCTAAGACAAGTGGGGTGACAAAAAAGGGTTAAGGGCAACATTTGAATAAAACAGATGGTCCTGACCTAAGCTGTGCTCCATCGAGGATAAAAAGGTTCCTATAATGATTCGACAATTCTCAAATATAAATTTTCACCTGTTCGATATGTACGCTGTTCCATATGTGTTTTTGCATCATGCCACTTTCGGAGTTGAGCCACGAAATGAAAGTCGGAATACAGGACAAAACGGAAAGAAAGCAACGGTATATACGTGTCGGAGCTATAACAGTTTCGTGCACTTTCCAACGCAGTCACGGCATCCACTTTACGGTCCTATGGGAAATGGGGAGGAAAGGGAGAGGATGGTAGGAGCTGGCGATCTCGAAGTTGCGGCACTTCGATGCCGAGCTGTCTACGTGCTCCGATGTTCATCACGTCCCTTAGCCAGACACATTTCTTTCTTTATCTTTCTCTTTGCTTCTTCTTTTTCCAATTGCCTCGAGACGACAGAAGCGGAAACCACATCGCGCGTTATAATCTAAATTGTAAACAGTTCGATCTGTTCTATAACAAGAAAAACAATCGCGATTATTTTCGTGTCGAAGTAATTTCTCCCCTTTCGATTTGTTACCGTCCGATAGTTTCGCAATTCAATCGTTTGCCATGTTGTTTTTTCTACATTTTTGAATACCATTGTTCAACATTTCCTGTTATCTAGGGTACCAGCTGAGGATCGAATATCGAATAAACGATGCTAGGTATCGATAACGTGTGCTATTTCGTAATAACGAAGAGATGCTAATAGATAGTGAGCAATCAAATGTTGATGATGGGATTGGTGAATACGTCATTTTCTAATAATTATAGGTATAGCTGTCGATATCAAATAACAATCATGGAAGACTTTTCCGTTACACATTGCTTGTAATATCGAATGAATAATGAGAGTATATAGAATGCGTTGGCATATTAGTCTAGTTAAAAAAGGCTAAAACGCAAATTTTTGCGGCTGCAATAAGGACCACGAATTTTTATATATATTTACCCAAGGATACCCAATTTTTAGGAATTTCAATCATTATCCTTGAAGAAAAGGGTTAAAAACGTGTTAATAGGATAAAAGTAAGTGTTATTTCGGAAATGAAGAAAAATTTAAAAAAAAACTTCAGATGGAAGTTGTAGAACGACAACTTTATTCCGTATATGTCCTGTATATCTTTTTCTCTATCTTCAATAGTTTAGCTGTGAAATGGAAAATAACAGTTCGTAATAATAATAATAACCCGCTCAATGTTCAAAAATGATAATATCCAAAGGATCGTCTCTGCTGCTAGCCCTTGGTCCACATTGCAGTCGCAACAAGTTTTGCCTTTTTTCCTGCTGTATATAGAAGAGCGCAACAGTGAATGAGTAAAATATAGAGAAAGAAAACAAGAACGGGCTCGTCAGTCGTTCGCGAAGCTGACTATGAAAATATCCGTATACAGGGAAAACTCGTGTAGCGCATTGGTCAAGCAATCCCTTCCGTAAATAGCGTGCACCAATCCCTCGTATCGGACCCTCGCTCGCACCAACCCTGTGCCTCCAACGATCCCGGCTACATATCGTGTTGCGTCAGCCTGGTCAAGAGTGGGGGAAACGTCCAGAGCTAGGACTGCGTGCATTAGTGGGGTTCGGACTGTAGGTCTGTACCAACTGTCTACATGTAACGCATTGGTCGAGTAATCCCCTCTGTCAATAGCGTACACCAATCGCGCGTATTGGGCACTCGCTCCCACCAATCCTGCGTCTCTATCGATCCCGGCTACATGTCGTGTTGCGTCAGCCTGGTCAAGAGTGGGGGAAACGTCCCGAGCTAGGACTGCGTGCATTAGTGGGGTTCGGACTGTAGGTCTGTACCAACTATCTACTCTGGGAGCTTCTTCCTCGTCCGCGTTCTCTCATGTTGTACATGTTGTATCGAGAAGGAGGTGTGGCTTGATTTTGATTGTCGATCGATATATTCGGTGATCTGTATCGAGAACCACCACTTGTATATCTCGACTCGACCCTTACTAGGAAAGCATGTAATCCAATCGTGTAACACACCCCTCTTCTCTCGATGAGTCTTGCCAATCGTTCTCGATCCTCCGGTCGCTCCGTTACTGCCGTTCGCAGTTTGCTGTTACTCTTCGAATAAAACCACTAATATCGGGAACAGGGTGAAACGAATACCTACGTAAATAACAGAACTCTCTGGAACTGAGGACTAGTATATTTGCTATGTGCGTTGTTACGCGGCTTCCGTTTCTATTCTAGGTTAATTGATTTTGACCATTTCACTCTACAATATGGGTTTATTTATTTTCTTCCATGGCTAATTGTATTGGAGAATTTATGTTCGGATTTAATACCCTGGAATCGAGGTGCCTTGATTATTCATTTAAACATTACCAACATCGATTATAACTTTTTCTATGAAAATTTGTAGATTTATTAATGAATATCTCAATGACAAGAAATAATGATCAATAGACGATGACCATTTCCAAAATCCACGAAGGTTTCTGGGTCTTTCTCCCGACATGAACTTACATTCCCTCTCTCTCTCTCTCTCTCTCTCTCTCTCTTGGTGTCTCGACATCTCTGTTATTGTTTTCTGTGAAATAAATCATCTGTTTTCCTAACATCGTCGTTAAATATTGAAGAGCTGAACCATCCTCCCACGTTGCACTCGGTCGTCGTATTCTATTACGATGTGTATCGGTCTTTCGTAGTAGGCAAGTAATATTTTCTCTCCATTTTTCCGAATGTCTCGCTCTTCCTTCAACCTATCCGTGATTCGATATACCTATCTATCCTAAATGTATTTTTCCTCGATGTCCAACTTTGTACAAGTCTCTTTTATTATCCAGCATCGAACATCCGGCTTGGTGTACACGTTGGAACACATAAGCAACAGACCGTACACGTAGCGGATTATTCAATGAACAGAGAACCCACGATTATGTAAACCCCATATGCTTTCGTTCGAATATTCCATTTATATTCTTCATTATTCATTAAATGACCGATTTTCGTTCCCTCGTGGATGGTTTCTCTCTCTCTCTCTCTCTCTCTCTCTCTCTCTCTCTCTCCCTCTCTCTCCTGTCGTCGTCCAATTTGAATCTTTCCTCTACCGGAGATACGTCGGCTTAGGTAAAATGGTATAATGGCATAAAGCCCAGGAAGGAAAACGCATGAAAGCGAATCCAATAAGACGTGGCTCACGTCTCGAATGATATATCACGACTCCGTAGCCCTCAGACGTAAGGTAGTATTTTACATTGCAAGGTAAGAACTCGATATATTATCGTGTTATCTCATTCGAGGAATTCCACCGGGAGTGATACCAACGGTTGGGGGTCTTATATATTCTGATTTCAACGACGTTATATACCCTGCAATGGCGGCGAGCGCGTGAAAAAAGAGTCTCACAGTGGAGGTGCGAGAGGACTCGAATTCACTCCTACCCATCTCTCGCGTTGCTCGCAGCCTCATTTTTTTGTGTCCTGAATCCTCACCCCTTTCATCCTTCGTACAACAATATCCATGCAATATCTCAAATTAACAATGTTTTTATATTCGTTACCATCAAGGTTTCACAGTCACAGAGCGATTTCATCGATTAAACTATCTTCCAACTCCTATCACAGTTTTTCGATAAATATGATTGAGATAAACTAATTGGTCGATGGATTAATCAAACTCGAACCTGGACTCAATTCTATACAAATGTATACATATACATACTTATCTGACTAGATATCTATCAAATGTTCCAGTAAATTAAAAAAAAAACTAAAGCGATGGCCGACACTATTACGGAATTAATCGATTCGTTTTTCGAGACCACGAATCGCCGATCTGCGTATATCTCTGATAGAACGGGTCATCATTTATCAGGGGATGCATTTATAACTCTTCATCGTGGTATCATCTGCGGTCTGTCGTGATATATGTCGACGTACCGAGCGAATGTCGCTCAAATATATCTCTTTCTCTCTCTTTCTCTCTTGGAGGTTCATATTTTTTCTATCAGTCATAAGGTAACGAGGAGCTAATGACTTTCCTATAAAAAGTGGTAACGGCTGATGCCACGATATATATAGTGACTTATTGCATCCGGGTCACTTCGACGGTTGACGTCACTCGGTGAAAAGTCTCGTCAAAATCTAAACGAGTCTAAATAATAATTATCAACGATGCATGAATGGAAATACAGTATTATTTTAAAAAAAATATCTTTCCAACGATATACACATATTTATATAAAATTGGATTTTTTATATGCGAATCGTATTACAATTTGCAAGGATGACCTCGCCAACTTCCATTCGATCAACAGAATTTTCTCAAAGCTCGATACAAATCACGGTCGAGGTTTGACCGACGGAACGAAAATAAACGTTGTTTGTTGTCCCGTGGGACGAAAGACTGCGATGTACGAGACAAAAAATTCATGAACGCTCTTCGGTTTTTAGGTGGAAAAAAATCAACAACAAAAAATAGAAAGCGTCCACGATCACGTCGAGCTGAAAAGACCGTCGGATCCGAAGACATTTCGTCGCCGTCGTCATCGTCTCCCGACGTTGCCCGTTGTCTGGCTATCGGCGAAGAAACACTTGCGCCGAGGTCAGGTGCTGGAAGAATAGCTGATGGAGTCTTGATCCTCGATTCTGTGCCCTCGACGTTGTATATATATATATATATATATATATATATATATATATATTACGTGTATGTGTGTGTTTGTACGTAAAGCCAGGAGGGGGTTGAGTCTCTCTTGCGGACTATACGCGGAAAGGTCAGCATTGCAATCTTTCCTTGCCACATCCCAAGTTCTACTTAGCGAACTTTCGGGTTTGTGTGTCCCGATAAACCAAGAAAAGCGACTGGGCGTGGGATAATCGAGAGAAAAGGGGCCCGAGAGAAAGAGCGAGAGATTGTCGAAGCGCGACCGAACGGTGGAAACCCATAAGACGAGATTCGAAGGGGGTGAGCAGTTTCTTAATGGATAGATCTCAGGTTCAGCCTCAGCCACGTCACCCTAGGCTTAGATTTCTATCCGTACCACGTATTTTTCTATTCGTGTTTTCTACCCTCGCACCCCGTAGGTGTTTCAAAGTTCAACGAATTAAAGAATATTAGGTCTCTCCTAAAATCAATTAAGCTGCAACTTTAGTAGTGTGTTTTCAGTTACAGTTATCAACGATATTTTAACTCTTGTCTGGATTATTGAAATGGATTTTGTGATAAACTATAACAATATTTGGTTTATGATGTCACAGATATAAATTAAATGTGATTTTGGGGTTCTCAGGTAAGAATACAAAATTACGTATCGTCGCTGATTAGGAACATGGCCGCAGGTAATTTATGATGATTTTGTTATCAACGTAAATCTTTGTTTTAGACATCTTGTCACAAAACTGGAAACTCTCGAGATATTGGAAAGCAGGATAAGAGAGAATAAATATTTCAGAAAAAAAGGCGAACCGCTTCGAGAATTGCGCGAGGGTGGTACGTGACAGATGGCAGGCTATCAAAAACGGGAGGGAGCGTACGTATACAAAGTGAATAATAAGAAAAAGCGTGCATCGGGTAGATCTGTCATTTGGAGACAAGACCAGGTGGTAGAACTGGTCTCTTCGCACCGAGGTAAAAAGTAGTGAAAGAATAAGATGCAGAAAAAGGGAGGAGACGAACCGAAGTCGGAAGACGAAAAATGGAAAGAACCGTAAAGAGTGGCCGACCATCAAGAGAACCTGGGACCAAGACGTGCGATCTCGAGTCCATATAGCGGTGGTACACGAGAGGGATGAACGGACGAACGCGCTTTGAACCCTCGGCATTGCCGTATATATAGCAACATCAGCCCCCGTAATAGGGGTTACTGCGTTACGATCCTGATAATGGAGTGGCGGTCAATAGAACGATAGATCGCGGGCCTCCGAGACGTTACGGGATAACGCACAGGAACCGAGCCAGCTCCCTTGGGAAGGCTTCGCTTCGTCCTATTCACCTCTCTCCCCTCTCATTCTCTCATCCCCTATCTCTTTCTGTTTAATATGCCTGTGCCACGTACGTCAACGCAATTGGCGGGCTTAGAACGTAACGGAACTGTGACAAATCGCGTATAAAGATGAAGCGTTGGGTAAAAAGATCGACAATAAGATAGATAATACGTGAATAAGAAAGGAAGGGTTAGTGATGGATTTTCTCCCCATTCGTCAAATAACAATAATAAACCAAACTCAAAAATCAGAAATCTTCTCGTAAATCGATATCTTTCGTTCTATCTTCTTTCATTTCTTATCTTCTTGCGATTTGGATCGAATATTTGTCGTTGAACGCTTGTTTTTCATTACGATCGATATTAACACCCTTGAAACTCTTGAAAATAATTATCGTCGATCGTGTTTTCTCGGGTTTATTTGCCAATGACGACCTGAAACATTTCTCTTCGAGACATGGTTCACCTTCGTCGCGTGTAGTTCGTCCGGGAGGTAACGTTGATCGAAGGTATTTTTAACGTCACGGAATAAAACGAAGTTGGCCGCTTACACGAATGTTATATATACAGGGTGAATTTCATAAGGTGTCTCAAATTTTATATTAAAATAGAGGGGATCATTACGAACAAAAGTTGTAAATTTACATTAAAGATATTTTTAATAGTTTATGAGATAACAATTTTTAAAGTTGGGCTAATCAGAGCGCGCCGAGAAGCGTTGGAGCCGCCCACTTTTCGCCTTAGTCGTAGAGATAGCACTGTGTAGGGCATTTGCAGTTGCAAAATTGAAAGCAGTCTATTTTATTTATTATATTATTACTCTGACTTTTGCCGAGCGCGCCGAGAAGCATTGACGTCTTCCACGCCCCGCCCTAGTAGCCAATGCCCGAGAAAAAAAATCACTGCGTAATAGTATAATAAATAAAAGTGACAGCTCTGAATTTTGCAACCCCAAATGTAACGCCCTACACTGTGCTATCCCTATGGCTAGTGCGGGGAGTGGGCGGCTCCAACGCTTCTCGGTGCGTTCTGATTGGACCATCTTTAAAAATTTATATCTCGTAAACTATTCAAAATATCTCTAATATATATTTGCAACTTTTGTTTGTAACAATCCCACCTGCCTTAAAATAAAGGTTTTAGACATCTTAAGAAATTCACCCTGTATATGTTACACGCATACCTTAGGTTATATATGTATATATGCAAGTTCTGGTTTGCGGGCTGTCTAATGTACCTCCTCAATCTTCGAACAGAGAACCGAGGTAACATTTATTCCGAACCGTGTGACCGACGTCGCGTAGATTCAAGGCTCGCCCTCGCCAACTATTCGTTATTGACCCTTTAGCCACAACGAGCTCTCGACGTTGTTGAAACTCGAGTATTTCTCTCTTTCTCCCGATGCATAGCTCGTTGCACCATGTGGCGTTTATACGTAATACCACATGGGTTCAACTCGTTTTCTCTTTCCTCCGTCTTTATCGTTGGTTTCCTTCGATGCTAGACTCTTTCTCGATTTTCCTTTTGTATCGGGGTTAAATTATTTCCCAATTATCGTACATTCGCTTCAACTCGGTCAGCATCTTCGTTTCTTTATCGCATTATCTATATATGTACAAAGTTCAATAAACTCGCGAACTATATATATGTCAGTAGATATTACGCGGCTATCACTTTGAAAAGGCTTTATCGTACGTCGTAGACGCAACGATAACGCTTCCATTGCTTGTAACGCGAGCTTACATACAATACAGTAAACCGAGCGAAGCTTTCGCAGGCTGAGAGTGGTATTTAGTGTTCCATTAGAACCTTAGACTTTAGCGTAAGCAAGAATATATACCGAGATCACTATTAATCGAAATAAATAAAAACATTCGCTCTAACTAAATGTTTACAAGCCCACGATTCTAATCAGGATAAAGATGGTCCTAAAATTAATGAAAAACAATTTTTATTCCTTCGAGGGTTACGACGTTACGATAGAGAAAACACGAGGGATGCAATTATAAAACTCTTGGAAAATGGCGATGAGATTTTATCGATTTTTCGAAAGATCGATGATATATCGATTCGTTTGGCTTTGGTCGGTTTATAAAGTCCTAAAAATTATAGTGGTTGGACATTAAGTGTTCCGATCCTAAGTTAGGTCGGGTTTGACATTAGGGTCGTAGTTGGTGACACGAAGACTTTATTTGAACGTTAAAAACCAAAAACGACTTCCCATTCGAAAATAATGATCAACCATCCATTGTTGATTTTATACACGATAAAACTAGAAGCGTCCTACGTTGTACACGCTCTCGTCCAAGTGGCTGCTTTAAAATACCTATCCTGGGAACTGGTACTGCGTCTAGGGAAGCTGAGAGGGTGGGAGGATTGCGGCCTAATTACCGGTAAAGTCTACTTCGCTCAGCGCGTTAAACGTTTTCTTCGTCGCGCATCCAAACACCTTCATTAACACCGAAATGTTGCATGAAATTGATTGCCTCTTGGAGAAAATGTTCAGCGAACCATTTCTTTTTTATTCGATGAAAAATAAACTTTTATCGCGCGAGTGGTATAATGATAAAAAATAAAATTTCGATAATTATCATTTAATTTTGAACGATCGAAACTATAAATAATAAAATTTTACAAACCAAATGTGCATATACATTTTTCCATTAGTATTCTTTTTATATTAGGATAGGTATCGTGTTGGTTAACACTTTAAAGGGGTTCGACATATTCGGAAGCTTTTATCTGATCTTGTTTGCGCCAAATTAAGATTTCTTCAAAACTATTCAACATTTTTCAACGATTTTTTTAGGTTTGTTCAAAAAGACTTTATTTAAATTACTGTGTAGGATTTTTGAAGATATTTGATATAGAACAATCTTGGGACCAGTTGAAAGTCGAAACACATTGGTTCGAAAAATGGTTATTTTCAATGTACCTTTTCTCAGGAATCGTACGTTCCTTTGAAATTTTGACTATTTTTCATTTCATTTTGACTATTTTTGTTGTATGCATATATTAAAGCGTTATAAACTATGTCTCGAGTCATTTCTTCGATATTTTGTTTCAGAGTTTTTTGACATCGTTTTGAAAATTTTCTCGGATTTGAATCGCTTTTTCAAAAAAATGGCTAGACACCTCCTCCGTTTGGATGTAGTCGTTATGCCAAAAAATATGTATACGTGTATATGTATATGTGTACTGATACGATGAGTATGTCATGAAAAGGTTTATTGTAGGTGAGAAAACATAACTTTTCAGGAGACACGATTTCGTGAAAGCGTTTGAATGTCTAATGAATTCAAACGCTAACTCAACAAAATTACTGACCATACTTCCACTACTCAGAATTTCATGAAATTTGAATCACACATAGAAAAAGACGTATACTTTCAGAAAACAAAAAAAAATGCATTTTTTACTCTAAAATATGTCGAATTCCCTTAAGCCCCACGTCGGTCATCACCGATCGACAGTTTACGTTTCGTTCAGTTCGCCACGGATATCGTGTGCCAAACGAAAATATAAACAAAATAACTGTAGCGCTGAAAGCGTTAAATAGATAGATAGTAACTTAGTGCATATTCGACAGATAGCTATCCAACCGGAGTGGTTGTATGCACAAACTCCAACGTACGGCGTACTTCGCCTTTTTACGTCTTCTCTCCTCACACACATTTTCCAGCAACTTCTTCTTATCCTCATTTCCACCAGCAACCACTTCGGTGAACCTACAGTCTTTCTTAGGTCGGTTCCAAACTACCGAGAGAAAAGAAAAAGCATATAGAAAAATTCCCTTGGTGCTGTCCTGCCGCCGTGTTGCGTGTGAGCCGCGAACGCTGCCCTGTGCCACTGGCTCTCTTCTCTGAAAGCGGTAAATAATTAATATGTTAAATAATGTAAGAACAGTACGGAGTGAATGATTTATCTCCCTGACCAGTTCTAATTGGCTTGTAAATCATTCTCCCCAACACTGGAAGAGTGTATGTTCCTCTGCGTATGTATGTCTACTTTACATTCAGGGTGTCCCAGAAGTCCCGCAAGTCATAGTAAGTGCGAATAGCTGGAGTTTCTACCAATGCACGTGCGAAGTCTGCACGGTCAATTCGCGATAGTTTTCAAATGAGAAACGATCCAAGTTTTCACGTCAGAAAACTGTTATCGGCAGTGTTTGAACTGGATCAAGAGGTTAACAACGCTTATCCGAAGTTTAGAGGGATGTCGATTGGTACCAGCTCCATGATGGACTGAAGAGCATATAGTAGTATCGAGTATGAGTTAAACCTTATCGATCGTAGTTTGTTAGAACTTTACTTACGCACTGTTATAATGTAATAAAGACGACGACTGATATTCCTTTAAACTTCGGATACGCGTTACTATGTTCTTGATCGAGTTTGAACGCAGCCAATTCCAGGTCTCTGATTGGACAATTTTGATTGTCCGTCGTTTAAAAACTATGGCGAATTGATCGTGCGGATTTAGCATGGTCATTCGATAGTGGGAGAATTCTGGGACACCCTGTATATTTGTATGCAGCTGCCTTGAGATCAGGTTTCTCGTCATGGATGGATGGGGATAGAGAAGCACGAAATTAACGTGTCAAATTGAACGTGGCCAAGACGACCAAGCTCTGAATATCTCAAACAGAGAAATTCTATATTGAACACCTAGCTGGTACATATATCTGTCTAACATTATATATATATATATATATATATATATATATATATATATATATATATATATGTGTGTATAGAGAACAATTCGGTTGGGTGGTTGCAGCTTCAATTGCGGGGTTTTTGAAGCTATTAAATAGGTACAGCGTTCTGGTTAGATTCATCTTCAGACCATAGACGATATTGCGATCCATTGTAACAAGGGCTTGTTAAACTGGTGTGAACAAGATTGTGACAGAACAATGTCTTGCAGTTGAAGAAAAACTTTGCATCGCTTCTAGATCAAGATTGTAAAATGAAATGAGCAGGATTAATGTAGATAGGGTTACGATCCAGAACTACCGCTCGATACAGAATGCATCTCTATGTTCTCACTTAATTAAATTCTGACTCGCTGTAACCCAAGAATCCAATCCAATCCAATATCGATGTTTTCGAGGATATCCACCAACTGAACGTTCCTCCACTCAGTACCCCTTTCTTTCAAAGCTTCATTTGATGTCGCTGAGGTCGAGTGTGAATTACTGTATAGTATCGAATTAGCTCTTAGGAATGGGACTCGGACTTTCAGTCGATACTAACTGTCGCATAACTGTGAAAAATAGCGATACGAGTCGAATACGAGGTGTCACATACAACATTTCTTTAACGGTATGGAATAAATTCCCAGTCCATCCAGCAACGACCTCCACTCACAGTTGCTGCTTCTAGGAACAAGAGATGCGCCTTGTTTTATTGAAATTAGGTCGCCTAATTACAAATGACCAATGCTAATTACGGACGACGAGAATAAAAATATAAACGAATCAAAAATTCAACTATCCTCAATTATCCATAGAAATTTAAGTATACAAATAACTTTTTAAAGAAGAAATCAATTCGCCACCGAGTCCGCTTCAACTCCAGCGTAACAAGAACCGACGAGGAATTCTTGACAGTTAAGTTATTCACCTTCAATATTTTAGGATAAGTAAATTGCGTGATGAAAATAAAGCTCTGATAACCAAACTCATGAGTCGAACATAGTATTTTTGCTCTTCAACGAGTCTCAAAGAATTACTGCTGCACCGTCCCAAACTTCGTCAGTTCACCAACGTCATACCATCAACTATTCGAGAGTCAGTGCGAATATTCTAGTGCAGTCACAATTGTCCATCAGACTCGTGG
>JAPYZU010000783.1:0-22812 GCA_030523005.1 Tryphoninae sp. B BG-2022a
TTTATATATATAGGTATTTTTCGTTTGTTTATTCAAGGATGCATAGTTTCGATAATCGAAATTAAATATATTCCTTCGAACGAAGAAAAATGTTCCACTTTTCATTTTTTTTCTCACGAACGAAATCGCGCATACGTATTTACATGGCTTTTTACAAAATTCATCGTTCTCGACCTGTTGTCATATACAAAAATCTTAGAACCGCACGCAAGAATGTTCAGCCTGTACAATCTCACCGCAAAACTGAATACGATGAAAGTGATAAGAAATCTCAAAAAAAAAAAAAAAAGAAAAAAAAATCAAACCATTCCATTTTTTGTGAAACAATGAACAATTTTTTTCTCATACTGGTAATGCAAAAATTAAAGTCTTTAAACAATATTTACATTTAACGTTTAATTCATTTATTGAATTATTCTGATTTGTTTTTTAAATCCTAGATTAAACTTGATGACAAAAATTCTTCGTCCTGTGTTTTTGTTTTTTTTTTACCATTTGTATAATTTCCAATAGTAAATTTTTCGTTATATTTTTATCTACCCACGATGCACCAAAATTCTCGTCGAATTAATTTATTTTTGTAACTGTACGCGTTGAGCGTACGTGCAAACCAAAGAAAACAAAAAAAATTACAAAGAAAAAAAAAATTGATACAAAATCCTTCCCCACTCGTCGTTAACATCTCGACGTTGGCCAAACCCCCAATGTGCACTTTATCAGTACGAATATAAAACGTTATTTTCTAATAATACAAGGTGAGGAAAAAAGAATTGTATAAGCGTGTCCCTTTGTTTGTTTTCTTCATAATATTCACAATCGGCATGCGGTATGCTTTGAGATGTCATTCAAATCTCGAAGTTCTCGAGAGGATTAATCAATGAATTATTGTTGTTTGTAAATTTTTTTCTTTATCAGTCATCTTATCACCATAGCGAAACTCGTTCGAATCCAATGCTTTGAAAACTCGCTCTTACTTTAAAGATTTTTACTTTTATTTTGTTTTCGTTTTTTTTTCTTCCTTTTCTTTCTTTCATTACTTTCCGTAATATCTCTATGTCCTGCATTAAAAGAAATCCTTACATTCGGTCTTTTTTTTTAATTTGTCGTATGCAACAAATTATCATTATTTACATATTTCTGTATCACAGGCTAGGTTGCCAACCAAGTCATCGTACGTTTTTTTGTCTCAACTCATCGGCCCTCGTCTTACGTACCTGTGAGTATTTTGTATACGTGTGTGTGTATGTATGTGTGTTTATCTCGTGTGTGTACGTATGAACGAGCAAAATTGTTTTTATATTGCAATCGCAAGAAATTTTCAACTTGGCGAAATTTTATTGAAAATAACTGCTGATAATATATATGTGTATATCTACATATATATATATATATATATATATATATATATATATATATATGTTTTTTTATAACAAACAAACTTAAAAACTGCGAAATCAGATCGTAAAATTCGAAAGCACCAAATGGCGCCGCTCTTCTCATACCAACAAGCTCATTTTTATTTCATTTCATTTTCCTCGTAGATTTTATTAATGTTTTTTTTGTTTATTATTATTTCCATTGTTTCTATGGGAAAATCACGCGAACGGGCACCCGAGCGACTCGAAGATACTTTCAATGAAAAATAAATTCTATCTATACATTCGTGTGTAGTTTTTCTTTGTTTTTGTTTGTTTTTTTTTTTTTTATATATATTTATAAATCAAACGTCGTTCGTTACAACCTACGAAACATGGTACCCAAAACATTTTATCGACTATTTACAACCGTCGTGCTAACTTCAATTTTTGTTCTTTCTTTTTTTGGGCTTCGTTCCAGTTATGAAATTTTCATTTTTTTTTGTTGATGTTGTTTTTTTTCGTTTTTTTTTTTTCGTACATTTCAAGGCCAATAAACGGATCAACGTCAGTGTCGTTAAAACGAGATGGAAAGACACCGATTTCATTCACGAAAATGCAGTTATTGATTAAAACAAGATCGGAGGAGAGAAAAAGAAAATTGTTTTTTTCTTTTTCGAAGCTTCGATAATTCTTTTCGTCGTTTAAGAAAAAAAAAACGTTTCATCACGTCCGCGCGACGAGAATACAAGCGACCGCGGTTATCGTAACGTACCGTTAATGTCCCATTATTCGCCGACTGATGGTAAAACAGGGCGGTCAAGCATCTTATTTATACAATTGTTGTCGTTTCTTCCTTTTTTTTTTGTTAATCGCGATGAAATTTTATAGGAAATATAATTGCGAAAAAGGAACAAGTTCACTCGAACAACGACGATGGATCGCGATGCGAGGAATCTTTCTTCCTTGGCGGACCTTTCGAGATCTTCGGATTTGGAATATTTTTTTTGGCTCTATCACTTCTCGTTACCGAATTGGAAAATATTATTGTGTAGAATCTTTTGTTTCAGTGAACTATACTATCAAATCATTTTCTTCAGCGTCGGCGAATGGATTTGTCGATACCGCAACTTCGTTGGACGTCGATGAATTTGCAGAAAGCCTCGAATCGTGACTCGGCGGTGTTACATGTACAACAGCGGCCGCAAATTCCTCCGCGTAAATATCCACCGTGTGTAGCTTTGTACTGCTCGTCGAACGTTCCAGATCCGGTGGCTCACCTAATCAGAAAAAAAACAGAGTGAGACTTTCGTGAAAAAAAAAATCCAAATATCGCCTGCCAGATTTATTTGTAAATTCGATCATCGAGCCATTTCTTACCTGTTTTTGTTTGGATTTGACGACCACGTGCGTTTCTTTCTTAACTTTTTTTTCCACCATCAACCACCGGGATGCACGATAATCATATTTTCTAATCGAGGTCAAATGACGGTTTTCTGGCGTTATTGCCAATGATAGTTTACGTCAAATGACCGTCATTTTTTAAACTGATAGTAACATAGAACAACACGAGCCAAGCACAGTGGAATGAAATTTAGCAACATGGCACTAAAGAAATCATTGGAAGAAGTTATCTTGTTGCAAGCCAGATTTGAATAGTCAACGCTATTTTGTGGAAAAGTCGTTTTGATTTTTTCTGGTCTACTAGCGGTCCTCGGTGGTTGAAATATTGTTTTTTTTCTATCTCGTTCTATGTCAGAGAGGATACTGAAATGATAAATTCTATTCGAAGGATAATATATTCGAAAAGAGATCCGACTCATGCAAGAAAGAAAAATAACTCTGTGACAAAACTTTTTAGCAATAATTTTGGAATCTTCTTTCGTACCGTAGAAGATAAAAATGAACTGTTTTCATTAACAGATAATGTTCTTAAAAATATTTTTATAATGTTTAAATACCAACGAGAAAAATAAGAACGGCCAAAGGTGCATATAAAACAAAAAAGACAACGCATTTGTCTCCAAAATAGAAAAAATGGAAACAGACTGCCCCAAAAAGTAAGTAAGATGAAAAACATTGTGGATAGAAAAGCTTAGGAAAGCGCGATAGAAAAGCTTAGAAAAAAGCAAAGTGAATGAGCCGAGTATCGAATAAATCGAAGGAAGCGAAACGTGATAAAAGGATTCGTTTGACTCACCGTTGATGCTGTGACTGTCGGATACGAGAAAGAACTTCCTGGGAGGTTCTCCATCACCCGAGCTCTCGACTGCGTTTGTGGAAATAAAAGTAGATATCGATGAATCGCTGTGGCTGCTGCTACTGCTGCTGCTGCTGCTACTGTTACTGGATGTGTTGGAGTTTCTCCTGAACCTCCTCACTCTCTCGCTTCTTGCAAATGGATTTTCTCGCTGAGGTGCAAAAGTCCCGCCTTGTGTACCTTCATTATAAAAACGAGAATAATTAAAAATTAGAAAAAAAGACAATTCAATGTCTCTTCTAAGAAGAAAGATTCATGCGAACATTCACCTTGGTGTCCATCCAGTATTAGGGGGGTCGAATCATCGGCATCGCTATCACTTTCGCTGTCTGAAACGACTCTCTCGTCAGCAGCAAATACCTTGCGTTTGCAAACCGGACAAACACGCCGGTTTTTTGTTAACCAAGGATCTATACAGTCCGTGTGATAAGCTGCAAATAAAAACATATTTTGAGCAATTATTTTTATTTTAACTTTCGGTTCGACTTGGCCTAAGTCTATTTATATGTACAAAGAAAATATTTCAATCCTTCAACAACAAGACCTTGTACGCTTTATGATCAATGAAAAATTTTTCACCATGTGCGCACGGCAAGACTCTGAGCTTTTCACCCTCAACATAATCATCTAGACAGATGGCACATGTCTCGTAAGGATCTCCTTTCGTGTACTTGTGCGTAGGAATTTTCTTTAAACTCGAATTGGGCAATCGATGCCTACGTTGCCTTCTTCTGTCTTTAATGCATCTAACAACCTGCGAATATTAAAATGAAAGATAGTATGAAGTAACGTTAAACAAATTTCTAATTGATTATTGTTTACTATAATAAAATAATTCATATATATATTGTCTTTGTCGTGATGTTTTTCATCTTTTGCTCACCATGAAAATAACCATGACTAGGAAACATATGCCAACCACAATGGCAAACGGCAATAATAGATGTGTGTTGATATCGAAGGGAAGATCGTCATTGATCAAAACGTAATATTGGCTGTCGTACAAATAAATTTCTCTTATTATCTGTCCTGTCATTTCGCTGACGAATACTGACGGTATTGTAATTCCATTGCCATCTTTAGCCGACATTGGTACTGTAAATGTTTCGTGAACAATATTAACCACCGATTTAATTTTTCTAATTGAATTATTCATGATCAAGGAAATAATAGTATATAGATTTTTGGCTGGCATGAAAAAAGTAAATAAAGATAATTACTCAATTCGCTATCATTCACATTGTGGACGATCGCGGCATCATAACCAGCTTGTTGGGCCATTCGAACTTTCACCTCGAAGCTACAATTGTATCGCGCTATCAATACGATCCAGTTTCCATCGAGATTTGGATGGTTCGGCGGGGGTCCCGCTATAGGATGACATGCCACTGGAGGATCGGCGTAAACGACCATACCCTGGTAATGATATTCAAAGCAAATTATCAAAGAAAGAATGTACCCTTGCAGAAGTATTTCAAGATAGAATATGTCAAAATGGAAAAGATGAATCATCTTGTATATTTGTCGATTCGATGGCCACATGTCACATTCTCTATGCTTCCTTTTCCAGTTCAATGGACAAACTGGGTTCTGGTTTATGACTTCATGAGAGTTTTACGCATTGGGTGAAAGTTAATTTTCCCTTATCTGTCTCTGTGCATGAAAACAAGCAAGTTTGCGGAAAGTGGACATTAAATAGTCGATTGATAAAAATAATAGCTATGTAATCTTATCAGGGATGGTACGTCAGGCAATTTTGAAATGGTAAACATTTAATCACAACAGCAGGCTAATGCCATTGTTGATAGGAACATAAAAAAATAAATTAATGTTAATCAGAAATTAAATGCTTGTTGATTCCCAATAAAGGATCATCATTATTCAATTTCCACTAATAATTCTTAATAATTAAAGAACATACCTGAATTCCTCCAGAGGGTATGAGACCTCCGAATCTAGCAGGTGCATCTTTGAATTCTTCTTCAACTTGATGTTTAGGAGTTGCCGGAAACACGAGGATATTGGCTCGTGCATAGGCAACGCAGATGGTCAAAAAAGCCAGCCATAATTGATCTCTTTGACTTATACAAGAGTGTGACATCTTGTTTCTGTTTCTGTAATTCTTCTTCAAATTTCGGTAGAATTTTTATTCTTGGTTTCCCAAAATAGGTTATGTTCGTTTGTCCATGCGGAATTTGTTCATCCTACGATTCATTACGAGTGACACAAATTCTACTGGTGTAGTTACTGATAAATCCCATGTGGACATCGATGTTGTCCTGAAATCACAACGAGATGTCTTTATTTCCATCGACGTAACCCCAAAATTTCTAAAAGCTTCTCATGACTCTGCGCTGCAACACAGAGCAGTTTGTTTTTAACCAACAAATTGTATTCGTAACAATGTGTTACAAGATAAAAATTAATGTCACGAACTTACACGTGTAATGAACAATTATTAATTCATCTATAAATAATCGAATGGCGATGCAGCAACAATCTAAAAGTCTTAGTTAATTTCAAACCTAACCGATTACATTCCTCAATGACGCTCAACAGATGCAATTCTCTGTTCATTAGCAAAAATACGAATACGCATACTACGTCAAGCCTATATACAGTAATCGCATTGATTCGTGTCAGCAGATCATAATACGATTTTTTTTTTTTCGTACACAACCTCAAAAATCTCAAATGAACAAATTACTCACAATTGAGCAATACTAATTACGTTCTCGGCTCTCCATTGTTTCAACGAGTACAAAGTACGCGGTTTATTGCAATGTAAAACAAACACAATCTATGTGCGCGCGCGGCCGTGGGCGAGTGGAGGGGAGGGGTGGGGAGGAGAGGGGCTGTATATATACGAAACCGCATTTGCGTGCATATATATATATAGATATGTCGATTCTGTTAATTAATGAATTGATAGTAGCACAAGAAACACACTACCGTGATTAATATAGGTCATCTGATAGGAAATGCATCGCGTATTGGAAATATGGAAGTAACGACAATGGTATAGAGCGCAATTAAATAATCTCTCGTTTTTTCATACACGTTGCATATTCGCATACACCCATATGAATGATTGCAAATATATATATATATAGAGAGAGAGAGGAGATATGCAAAGCTATATAATGATGAGTATGGAAGATTTACATACAAGAATATGTACGAGCATAGGGATATATCTATATACAGAGCAACTGCGCCACGGTTAAGTCAGGTTATGAAAAGATTGATAAGCCTCATAAAGCTCATAATATTCCGTATCTCATCGGACCATCAAGATAAGTTAAACGATGAAATTGGTCGATATTGAGATGATATAATGACAATGAACTCATCGGCTCTTAAACGAACTCATCTTTCGCTGTCAAACGTCGTAGAACAGGAGCTTACCCCGTATTATCACGTACCGAACATCGGAGATTAATAAATTTTTGTCTTTCCTCACATTCGAACGTCCGATAATCCGTAATTCGCGTATCGCTTGGAAACAGCAGCGAAAATGTCACGCGCTTCACACATCGATTTTCCTGCGCCGAAACAACAATATAAAAATCACCGATAATTTTTCCTTTGCACTATTTTTTTAATGTTCGTTTCCCTTTCACGACACTTTTGTTGCGGAAGTCGACGAGACAGCCGCGCCGGATGCAGCCGCCATTTTGTTTACGGCGCGAGAATTCAAGTGGACTTTGAGATTCTCGGGTGTTGGGGAGGGGATGATGGTCGAGGGAAGGAATTAAACGATTGTTTGCTTAGGGGTGATTTTCTAAAAGTAGAGTGAGTAATGAAGATAAGGGATATTGTATTACGAAGAAAACAAAATGGCGGCCAATGCATTCTCGACTAGGCAGATTTGTCGTTATCTAAGTTTGTTATTTGAAAATGGCTTTTTTTTTATTACTTTTACTTTTGTCCAATATTACATTTATATAGTACAGATAAATTGGCGTTGTTCGCAACAATTACGAATGGGATTATGGATCGAACGTATGCTCGAATAATTTACAATTTGATTTTCCATTTTTTTTTTGTTTAAGAAACTTGAAACTTGTTTCGATCAAATTTCACGATTGAACGAACGATCCACTAGCTATAAAATGTGTCCCCTGATAAATGTCTAATTAGCGATAAATCTAATTAAGTGTCGTTACGAACAATGATTATGTATAATTAAAAAAAACAACAGAAAACAAATGATGGCTTTGTACATTTGTCGATAAAAATAAATGTGACAGACTTTTTTTTTCCAAGGCACCTAAAAACGGATAACACTCGTTGCTTATTATTCTCTTCGTGCTTGAGCACACTGTGTAATACGATTCTTTGTGATTCTGCACTGTGTGGTACCGTCTGGTGTACGAAAACATTCGAGGCATAATATTTATGTTTCATTTTTTCTTTTCCTTTTTCATTCTTCCAATACTTAAAAACAACTTTATTAATGTTTCGATTAAATTTTGCCACGCGAGAATCTGTCGTCGAGCTCACGCGCTTTGAGAAACATACTTTTCTTTCGAGCCTCATCGAAACGATTTGCTTGAAGATCAATGTCACGATCGAAAGGTCTACGTTCGACTTTCTTACCAATTTTCTTAGCTTCTTTTTCTTCTTTCTGTAAAAATAATGATATAATAAATACATTGTAATAGTAGCAAAATAAAGATGTAATTGAGTTAAAGAATTTGACTTAGAATTAACCCTTACATAATAAGCTCAAAATAATATAAATTCTTTCACCTTTTTTTTCTTATGCAATTTTTTCTGATGTATTTCCAGTAAAGATTTTTCACGTTTTTTCGATTTTTCTGGCTCTCCACAGCGTATATCCCTTTGACCACTTACAGCTGGCTCGGAAACGCCTTTGTTTTCCAGCTAATAATACAAATCAGAAAAAGATAAGATAATGACATCACAACAGAATTTCAAAAATTTAGTAAACAAAAAGAAAGAAAACCTTTTCTATTCTTTTGCGAGCTTTATCAGCCGGTGTGTCGGTCCATGATGATCTGTCGGACATGTCCGGAGCTGCTCGAACACGAAATTTTCGTGGGCCTAGTCCGAGATTTACCGATTTCGCTGGCGGTAATTCAATCATCCACTCCTCGCGCTTCTTTTCATCCTCGTCGTCCTAAAAAAAACAATAAAACGATATAATTTACTGTTTTAGTCATTCGTGAGATGTTTGAAAAAACACCAGGCTACAGTTGCATAAAAATATTCGACGAAGTTTAGAAATAAGTCACGTACAAGAATAATCATAAAAATATTAACGCGACTCTTAAAATAAAGAAACTTACACAAGCAGCTAGTTCAGCCTTCAATCTCCTCGCCCTTCGTTCAAGCTGCTGCTGAATAAGATCATCCTTCATCGCTGGATGATCAACCGGAAGCGGTCCCATAAAATCCTTGTCGTCACTATCCGATCTAACATTGTCCATGCTTTGATCTATCTCCCCATCATCGTCGAATAATATAGAACCCTGAACCTCATCCAACGAATCACCATCGACGGTACATTCCTGTGTTAAATGTGGTGGTAGCGCAGGTCCAAACTTATCTTCCTCCTTCTCAGCGTCCTCATCCTCAATACAGCGAAAACTTTCCGGCAAGCTTGGACCGATGAATCGTTCAGTTCTCTTGTTTCCCTGGATCGATCGAGTATTGTTTTGGTCTCGCAAACTTTGACTCGAGTCAATCTTTTCACTCGTCGTATTTCTTTGACCTCCTAAAACTGCGCTTTCACTCGTTTGGTCTCTTCGAACTCTCTGATCTTGGGACGAATGCATTTTTTTACTCTTTCGGTCTTTCTGACCTTGATAAGCATGAACTTTTGGAGGCAGTAACGTCCCGTAAGCGAAGGACGATTCGGAATCGTCAGAAATCGAATCAGGATTTATATTATCTACGTCTCTGCTCGTTTCCGTCTTGCGACAAACTTTCGAAGTCGAGTGGATTGCCTCGATGGTCAACGAGGATTGCGAATCTTCCGAATTCCTCTCGACGATATTATCATCGATATTTTCACTTCTCGCCGTCTCAAAATTCGTCTTTAATCTCAAATCGTCTAATTCGTTACCTAATAAGAAATCTGAATTACGATTATTGTTGCTTGCCTGCAGTCTCTCGCCCTTTGCCATTTTTACCTTTTTCAATTCTTCCGAATCACGACGATTTTTCAATTCTTGTCGCTTCAATAAACGTTCATAATGCTGTTTCGAGACACGTTTTTTCAATCTCCCTTCGTACTCATACGAATCGACTATACTATTTTTCTCATCGGTTTTCCTGGCCGACGTATTTTCCGACGTATTCTCCTCAGTGTCAGAGACAATATCGAAATCCGAAAGATTTAAATCTTTACATTCTTGCTTAGGCGATAATGACGACGTTCGTCGCGAATTCGTCGAGTTAGAATTTTTCTCCAATGCTTTGGAAGCGATTTTTTTCATCGCAGTCCTGTCCTCGTCCGTACGAATCTTCTCAGCGATTTTTCGTGACTTTTGCGTCGATGGAATTTCAGGTTTGAAAATGTCCCTCGTTCTACTTCCTTGGCTGGAACGTTCGCGACTCTTCTCGCGCGAATGACGCTTGCGAGATGAAATTTCATGACTCGAATTACGAGATTTATATTTTTCCGTGCTTACTCTGTCGTCCTCTCTGTCCCTCGGTCGTCTCTCCTGATTCTTCGAATCTCTGCGGACAATTTTTGGTGGACTCGAGCGTATATTTGTCTCACGATGGTTGAACGAATTCTTCGAGTGTCTCAAGTTGCCTTTTGTATTATCGTGCGAATTTTTCGAGACTTTTGCATCGCGCTCCTTCGAGCATCTTCTCTCGAGGCTGCTGCGCGATTCTTTTCTATGATCGTTGCGCGATCGATCACCCTCGCGACGATCTCGATTGCCACGATCCCGTGATCTCGAACGACGTTCCGTGTCTCTTCTCGTCGGTGACAATTTTCTTTTTCTCGAATTCAGATTCGATCCAGAGTCCTTGCGTGTAGTTTCGAATCTGAAACGACGACCATCATCGCTGTCCTGACTTTCCGAGTCCGAATCCATTGTCGTCATACTACGCAGGCCTGAAATTTAAACAAAGAAATCAATTTTAGTCGACGCAGTTGCAAATGTTGAAAAACGTTATTGGAAAATGTGACGCGATTTTTTAATTTCTGCATTAGAGACCGTGGATTTGTGAATTTATTTAGTTTTTTTAAATCTTTGGGTACACTGGGAAAGGACGTATGCGTTGAATAATGTGACTAGAAAATTATGTTGTACCATACTTTAGAATTGTTCAAAGGTCATACAAGAAATGTTCAATAATCGGATATTTGAATCGCACAGTTTTGTTTATTCATCATCGAGCATTAAAAGATTCGTATAATATAACAGTGGAATTACATTCGATAAGAACTTTCAACTATTGCACTAATTTCTGGAAACTCTGGATCGTTTTTTCATCTCGAAACTATCGACGATTTTTACTAATTTCAAGGTCAATCTGAATTAACTGCTCAAATTTGTTCTCGAATTTGTTTTTCATCGCATAAGATTCGAACGATATACCAGAAAAATTAGATTCGACTAGATGTTTCTTCTGAATTCTATCCTCTCATTTCTGGTCCTTTATGGGCTCCTCCTTGGTACTCGTGGCATCATGAATTTTGTCCATCTTGGATTGAGAGTGATCTATGGTAACTTCCTGATGAGGAGCAGACTTAGAACTTTCCTTTCCGCTATTAGACCCGAGCATCTTGACAATTTTTGCTGCGCTATACTTAACAGACTTGACCATGCCAGCGGTAACGATTCCCTTGAGACTCTGCGAGACGCTCGATTTCCATACGATCTCCTGCAGACTCTTGTCCAATAATTCACTGCAATCCGGGTCACTGGCAATGGCCCTTAAACAATCCTCTGTATCCTTGCTCCTTGGTCCTTGTGACCATGCTCTCACCAGCACGATCTGTGGCTTCCTCGGCAAGCGATTGAGGTGATAAATCCTTGCAGCCGGGCTCGTGTCTTGATGGCAAGTCACTGCAGCTATTTTAGTTTTCGGTATATCGACGTATTTATCGAAGTGACGCAATATCGGCGAATATAATTCCCGAAAATTGTCAATTTGCGGAACAACAAGGTTAGAAATTTTATTTTTATCCTCGCCGAAGGTCATACGAAAATCACCGCCGTAAGAGAGCCCAGCGATGACCTTGTAGAACTCGATCTCCGTGAAATGTTCGGGAAGTAGTAGAAGCGCAGCGTGTATGGCGGAATTCAAATTTTGTACCAAGGCATTTTTTATCTGAGAACCGTCGTCGGGTTCCACTAGAATTTGAACAGGCTTGTGAAGCCTCCCAGCGAGATAGAGAACGTTCCAATCAAACAGATCCTCCAGAAGCGATTGTTCGGATATCACTCCATACTTGATCTGCCGTCCTTCGCTCGACCTTATCAGCGTGTTGTAGTAAATTTTTGCTCCAAAGGACTCTTGAAAATTGCTTATGGCCCTGTGACCAAGAAATTTCATCGGTTGTGCATAGTGATCGGGGTTACGATTTAGATTTTCAGCGTGCCATTTACTGGAATTGTGAACGACGAAAATCAGATCGAGCATATTTTTTGCTGGATCCACTTTTTGCTTAAACGCGCCAGATCCATAGGCGAAACAGAACATCATGTTGCGAGGAAAATCCTTAAGGATCTTCTTGTAATGCGAGAGAGGTGCAACCATTTTTTCCATCATCTTTGCTTTTTTAGTCGGACCTCTGGTGCGTTAGAATATTTTTTGCTTTCTGATTTATTTCTGCGACTAGGTCGCGATGGTTGTTTGTCCCAGATGAATGAAGAAGCCCTGTCCGACGAACCAAGATGATGACAATGATCTTTCAATCACAGACTCGATTTAAATGTGCCCGCATCATCGTTAACGTATCATTTTTTGTTTTTTTTTTCACAAGACTACCTGCAAAATTGGCAGAGCACAGAGGATTTCAGATAGTCGTTTTCTCCAGAATCTAAATATCCGATATGAATAAACACTTGATTTTACTTCGAGAAGAACAATGGAACAAATATTTTACAAAATTACAAGCATACAGAGCTCAGGACGCAGCAGACATTTTAGGTTAAAACAAATAAACAATAATTTTGTTACTTCACACTGTTTAAAATGATTTGTAATTTGAAAAGTTACCACGAGAGAGTATAATGCGACGTAAATTTGCCGAATTTGCAAATATAACATTCTGTCTACACTGGTACCCTAACCTAAAAAAAAAAATTCAGCCCATATGACAAGATTGTACTCACGCAAATTCAGATGACTCATACACTCGATACGAAAAAACGTCTATAAACCAGTATAAGCAAACAATTTTTTTCAATGAAAACGCAAATTGTCAACCGAACTCATTGTTTGCGGCCTATGTTGGCCCTCCTTAGCGTGCTATCGCCAATATTCTCGTTAAAATTCATCGCCACTGCTTATATACCGATATATCTACGTGTAGCAGAATTTTCCAATAAAAAGGACGTGTCCACGAAGTTGATAATAGAGCTTCTTAAAATTCTTTCGCGATAAACTTTATCGTACTGTAAAAAAACGTAAATCCTCGCTCGCGCGTAACATAACCCGCACCGACGAATAAATTCGTTGCCCGCACTACGTTATGGCTGTTAATATACGCCATAAGATTACCGAGACGTGCCGCCGCCTACAGGCAATGTGTAAAAGCTCAGTTTGAATTTGAATCTCGTTGCTCGAAAAAACGAGCCTCATGCAGTGTAACTTTGTTTTCTCTAAAATGCTTTTAATACAGTCTTATTCGATCGGAAATTTCTCACAGATCACAAAAATCACGATTATTTCATCGAAAGTTGGGAATTAGTGTACGAAAAAACGCAAAAACTATGAAAAATCACATTTTTTCGTTTTTTCATATACCAATTCTCATCGGAGAGGAAAACACCCTATGAATTTGTGATCAGCGGACAATTTACGATATATATAAGTTGCAAAAATTGACCCAAACAGCGTAATTAAAAAATCGACATTTTTGGAGGTTAATTGTCGCCTAGCGATAGGGGGAGGGGGGGGGGGGGTAGCAATATTGTTAAATAATTCAAACATATATTTACAGTATTCCTGGACAAGACCTAAAATATATAAATAATATAAATGAAAAATATCGTAGCTAATGAATGAAACGTGTCATTCCAAAGTGTAAATAATGACGAAAAAAATAAATAAAGCAGAAAGAAGAGTAAGTTGGAGAAAACGAAGTTATATTTATTTTAGTGAATCAATTATTTGTATATGAACCATAAAAGAGGACTAAAAATAAATATACATTTTTAAAATAAGTTTCTTTACAATATTCGAGAGATTTAGATCTATTTCACCAACTTCCTTTGGCCTAGTTTTGATTTCCGGTAATACAGGTTCTGTTATAATTAGCCTCGAGCAGCCCCAACTTTTCACTCAAATTCTTATTGCCGACTCCCGTTTGAAATTAAAGCCCGCGAGCCTTGTCAACTACCGGAAATGCATCCTAGCCACCGGAAGGCGTCTACAAAAGAATACATAAAGTTTTCAAACATTTCTACCAACCGTTGGCATTAGCATATGGAAACTTCATTCGTAACTTTTCATCTACATACGATGTGTACCGAGGGCAAAACGGAACACTTTCAAAGTGTCATAAAGAATAAATGCATAAAGCGCCTCACCGTGGGCCACGAATGTACTACTCTTTTAACGATCCCGAAAGTTAATTTCCCAGTTTTAATATTTTTCGTCAAACAACGACTTCGTGGATTTTAATAACGTTGTTGCGATTAAATATTCTTGAGTTTAATATTCTTGTTTCAGAGCAACGAATTAATTTATTCTTTTTTAGTGGCGGGAAATTCAAATCCAATTTGGCAAATTTTTATTTGAATTAATTTTTTGTTAATTTTGTTTTTATTTTGGAGCAAGCTTTCTTCGTGAAAACGAAAACTCAATGACAATGAAGTATTTCTTGTTAGTGTAAGATAGCTGTTCATTAAAAATTAATATATTATTCAATAATATGAATAATTTTATGATCGTGAAAACGTGACATGCGGTTGGAACAGTCTTCAAAATTTCCCCCACCATCGTTCAAGCTGTTCGCGTGATGTAACCCAGCTCAATTTTACGAGCTCGTCAAACACACAAACACACATAACCCAGCTCACAGACACGTGAGCATATAACTACATATGAATATTTGATAGAAACATATTTTCACGATATTTTGAAACATGTGAAATACTCTACCCTTGAAACACTAACTTTTTTTTTTACACGAGAATGAAGCAACGAGAAACCAAACTAAGAAATAAAAAATCCAATATTTTGCAAATAATTTAATACAACAATACAAATAACAAACAAATATTCTTCCTCGAATTTAACCAAATTTCTATTAAATTTTTCCATTTTCCTTCTTTAAATTTTATAACAATTTTACATTTTTTCAAATGTAAAATTCTAATTTGTTAATTTAGGTAACTTTTGAAAATCGATCTAATAATAAATTCGAATAAAGTCAAATTTATCAAACGTATCGAAAGTGACGTCAAGAATTTCATTGTGCAAATACAAAATGATTTATTTACTAGAAAAAGAAAATAATTTTTTTTTTTTTTTTTTTTTTTTGAAAAATAAATTTTGTCGAGGCGATTGACTTTTGCAAAGTCACATAGCTATACACGCATCGGATATACTCGTATAACAATTTTTTTTCACCGCTCTCGTGACGCCCTCTCGGAACGGAACTATGTATATATATACATATATACATATATATGTACATATATATAGGAAAACCGGGGCAAAGAGAGTATGGAAGTTGCAAGTCGGTCCAGTATGAATCGCGCGCTCCTACCGTGTGGATCGACGACGAGCCCCTTGACGCGAGTTTATATTTTCCCTCGATTCACGCGATGTTTAAAACCTTCCGAGTTTAATCCAACTCTTCTCTGCCCAACCAACAAAAATTATTCCCCAATAAATTAATTACAAAATAAAAATATATTTTAACAAATTCCATTCGAGAACAAAATTATTAAAGAGAAAAAAAAATACTTGAAAATTTTATCTAAATACAAACAAAAAGAAAAAACCAAGAGAGAGAGAGAGAAAAAAAAGGCGTAAAGAATTTACGAAAATTTCCAAACTGTGAATTGTGAAATTTGCAAAATAGTTTTTGTGTTTGTTCTTATTATTATTATTATTCTTACGAATTACTGGTCGTTTAAGAATCAAATAATAATAAATAGAGTAAAATATTTCCAATAATAATAATAACACTAAAATGAAGAAATAATAAATGGAGTAAAATATTTCGAATAATAATAATAATAATAATACTAATGTAATAATAAAATAATAATCATAATAATAATAATTTAATAATAATTGTAATATTAATAATAACTATCATTATAATTCGTTAGTGATAAACAATTGTGCGCGATATTTTCAATTCTCTTATAAATAGAGAAAATACTATTCTCCGGCTGGTCCAATAACAATATTGTCTCTGTCAAGTTGGTGAGTGATATTCCATTGCCCGTTACAATTCGGGCTTCCGTTTACGAGCTTTAATCGACTTTATGAATGAGTACTTCAAACCACTCTCTGTCTCTCCGTCCTCTCTCTCATCCTCTCTCTATTTTTCTTTCTCTTTGGGGTGGAGGGGGAGGGGGATAAGGGATGAAAAGATCTAGTAATTAGTTTCACACTGGACGCGTTATACACTTGGAGTTAAAACGCTTCAAAAACAAACGTGTAACGAATTCGCTCGTAAAGCGAGAAAAAGCGAATGATTTTTTTTGGAATTATATTATTTTTATATAAATTAATGATAATAATCGAATGATAAACTTTCAAAGGATTTCATTTCGTTAATAAGGTGCGTTTGATTTTTAATTATCGGTCGTTTCTCATTGTTAATAATAATAATAATAATTAATTTTTTATAAAACGTTGAACGATTGAACAAATTTTTGATTATGCGAATTTTTAAAAAGGTGGATGATATAATAAAGGATTAAGAAGAATGAAAAAATTAATGGAAATATTTTGAATTAATTAATTAAACGATATTTTTCTCGCGTCGATCAATTTTCGATAATTTTTTTTTGTTGTTACGAAATTTGGGGAAATTTTTTTTTTTTTTTTCAAAAAATTTATTCGGGATCTTTTCCGTAATGATATTTTTCGAAGCCGGAAACGTCGAGGAGGGGAAGGAAGCGAATGTTGAAATACCTCGGAAAGTTCGCGAAAGCTGTCGGAATGTCAGAAGTTGCACGTGTGTACCGGAAATGAATTCTTCGATTTATCGTATCAAGTATGAAACTCGTTGTCAGATATGTCCGTGAGAATTCTTTTGATCGTACAGAAGTCTCGAAAGTCGAGATAAACTTCGTTGTCGTTGATCGACGCGTGTTACAAGTTCAAACCAAAGTATAAACAAGCGCCTCGTCACTTCGAACGGTGAAAATGTGTTCAAGGTTAAAGAGTTATCAAGAGAATCAAAAAGCTCGAGAAAAATTGTCTTTTTGAAAAATTAAAAAAAAACAACAATTTTGCAAATTTGCAAAAAAAAAAAAAAATTTTGAAATTTCTCGAAAGTTTGTACAATTTTTTATGTTTCTAAAAAATCTATCGTTCCTATCGTTTTTGATTATTCAAAATTGAGTAAGAATTCAAATTTTGGAAAAATTTCCAACCGTTAAATTTATTAACTTAAAAAAAACAAAGTCGAAAAGAAAATTTCGACTATCGCGTTTCGAAAATTCTACCTCGCTATAAATTGTCTCGCGCTAAGAGAGGACGTAACTTGGGCCGACCTTAATTCGATTCGACTACGAAACGAAAATCTATGACGGTGATAAATTTTGGACGTGGCAATTAAAGAAGAGAAAAATTATTTTTGTACTTACAATTTGTCCCAAAAATATAAATCGCTCTAGCATAACACATTTTTATCGTTGATCGAATATTTCGTTGCTTCATTTTACGATTATTAAAATCAAAAGTTACAAATTTAATCCTTTATCTTCCTTCTTATCACATTTTTATTTCCCTCGATTTAAATCCATTTTTTATTCTCTTTAACTTCGATTTTCCTTTATTATTATTATTATTATTTTTGTTACTATTATCATATAATTCTTTTTTTCATCGTCCTCGCCATTGTAAGCCTCTTATTGGGACGGTGATAAATTTTGGACAAACCAATTGAAGAAGAGAAAAATTATTCTTCCACTCACAATTTGTCCCAAAAGTATAAATCGCTCTAGCATAACATACTTTTATCGTTGATCGAATATTTTGTTGTTTCATTTTACGATTATTAAAATCAAAATTTACAAATTTAGTTCTTTATCTTCCTTCTTATCACAGTTTTATTTCCCTCGATTTAAATCCATTTTTTATTCTCTTCAACCTTGATTTTCCTTTTTTATTATTATTATTATTTTTGTTACTATTATCATATAATTCTTTTTTTTCACCATCCTCACCATTGTAAGCGTTTCAATGGGACGGTGATAAATTTTGGACGAAGCAATTAAAGAAGAGGAAAATTATTCTTGCACTCACAATTTGTCCCAAAAATATAAATCGCTCTAGCATAACACACTTTTATTGTTGATCGAATATTTCGTTGTTTCATTTTACGATTATTAAAATCAAAATTTACAAATTTAATTGTTTATCTTCCTTATTATCACAATTTCATTTCCCTCGATTTAAATCCGTTTTATATTCCCTTTAACTTTGATTTTCCTTTATTATTATTATTATTATTACTATTATCGTAAAATTCGTTTTTTCCCCACCATCCTCACTATTGTAAGCGTCTCATTGGGATCGAAATTGATGGGTTTGTTCATCGAGAAAAGACCGAGAGACCTGGACCACCCCCCGGAGCATTAGCGAAGTTAGGTGAGCGAGGATGGTAATGATGAGCATCACAGCTCGGGGTGTGCTTCACTCTCGCGCGAAAATCTCGTCGTTCTCACGTGATGTGATGGCGTCGGGTGAGAGAAGAGGGGGTGGGGGGAGGCTGGGAATTAGCTTGAACTTCGTAATTAGCGTTCGCCCCGAGTCATTAGAACGGCTAACGGTATATCGTACCGCAGGAGCTATTCAAGTGCAGGTCTCGCCAAATACGTGTAAGCCTGACATTTTAATATATAGAAGAGCCCTAAACTCGTTTTAAAAATGAAGAGTAAAAAAAAATTACAAAAATCGTCAGCTAGAAGCGCAATTTTTTTTGCGATAAAAGCTAATTCATCGTAGAAAAGAAAATTTAAAAAATGGCGCGAATTTTTAAACGCGATTTTGGTAATAACGCATTATTTTATGGTTTGTAAAAAAGAAATGTCTAAATTTGCAATTCATCGTTTATTTATTCATCAAAAACGAAGAAATCAAACAGAAAACACATTCATCGTTATTCGTTGGAATTTTTTATTTCGAAACGTTTATAATTTGTGAACAAAAACATCGATACATCGTTAATTTAGTTAATTACCTATAGAAGAAAAATAGGACCAATTATCCCATCATCGTTCGTACCCTCTTGTCATTTTAGAATTTCTTTTTTATCGTTTCATCAAACGGGACGATTTCCGTAAATTGATGGAGTTCCGGTTATTTTACCATCACAGCCTGTTTCCCACTTTTCCTTCACGCCTCTAATTGATTTTGCCCCTACTTCGTTGATTTTCCCCGACCCCTTCTGTTCGTGCCCCTTCCCTTTCCTACCTCGGGTACGAGAAAGGCCTAAATACACAAAATTGTAATTGGAAATTTTCGTTCGTCGTCGATGATGGCTCGATGAAGGGAACAGAAAAAAACAAGAGGAGAGATCGAGTGATAAAAAGAGAAGGGGGGCAGGGGAGGGGGTGAGGAGGGGGGTGGGTTTGAAGAAGAGAAGGGGGAGTTAGAACGCAGCAGCACTTTCGGTTCTTCTTTCTCGGTTAACCGGCTGACAAAGCGTTGCGATAACATTCAGCTTTCCCCTGCACCCCCCTCCGACCCCCCTCCCATTTTACGAATTCGATAAATCAGCAGGGATGAGGCAACACCGGCAACGACGACGGTACGTCGCGTTATATACACGCGCTTTTCCTATTTCTCGAAGCCGAGCGTCGTCTCACTCTCTTCCATTCTCTCATTGTCTCTCTGTCCCCCTGCCCCCCTCCCCTCCCCCACCCTCTCGTTCTCTTTCACTCTCACGAGAGAATCTTAGGTTACCCAATTTATCAAGGGTCTAATTGGAAGAGCGGCGAGAAGCCTAAGTAGAAAGAGAGCCAAGTAGTGATGGAAAAAGATGAGAGGAGGGGGTTGAAGTTGAGAGGGTGGAGGGTGGTGCTGTGTCAAGGTCCACGAATGGCGAAAATCCTCCGGAGGACTTTTTTCACGCTTACTTCCCAGCCGAAGAAAAGGGCCGAGGGGAAGGGGGCTTGAACCCCAGAACTCTCTTCCTTCGGGGCAAAGATTTTCTTCGCCGTTTATTTTTTCAATATTTCGGTTTATACCCACCTACGAAATTCCAAGTTCTTTTTTTTCAATGTAAACACAAAAATACGCTTTTCGTTATTACAAGCGACCGAAAACGCCTCAAGGACTTTTGTTTTTCGTTCAAAAATTATACTCAAACAAAAAACAAAATGGCGGTCGCAACGCTTGAAAAACATTTTTCTATTTTCATCCCCCTCGTCTCTAATCCTCGCCCTATCATTTTCTCTACTAAACTTACACATCCTCCGAGCCCCCTATCGAACTCCCACTCGGTCGTCGGTCGATTCGATGAAATAACACACGTGCACGCGCGCTTCGTTACCGAATTGTCGAGTTTGGAACGATACGAAGCCAAACGTCTTTACCTGACGAAATTCCCCGCCTCGTCCCATCGCCATCGTCTTTCAACCCCACGCCCCCCCCCCCTTGACGACCACTCGTTCGACGATTTTGATAGAGCAAAGAGGGTCCCGGTCCTACTCGAAAAAACGCGTTGGTTTCGAGCAAATAATTCATTATCTCGTATTTAACGGAAATACGGTACGGGGTGGGACGGGGGGGGGAAGAGGGAGCGACAAGAAGTCTCTCTATCTCTCTCTCACTCTCTCTTTCTTCGACGCGGTTTCACAAGTGTTCGGGCTATATCGCGCGCGTAGGCCGCCCGCGTTGGGCAAATAGGAGAATTCAAGGAAGGCACGAGAGAACGATGATGAATCGAGCTTTGTCAACTTGTTCTCGTTGAATTACAACGAGGCGAGGGGGCTTTTTTCTTTTTAATATTTCAATGTTTTTTTTTTTTTTTCGTTTTTTTTTTTGTTGCACGTTCGCTCTAATTGACACGACGAGACGAGCGGGAAGTTTTTACGCGGGAATTTGAAATTGAATTATGAGCAAAAAAAATTTGTAAAAACACATTGAAACGACGAAAAATGGGGAATGAAAATTAGATTTTTATTTTTTGTTTTTTTTTTTTTAATTCGCAGAGGCGTTTGAACTATGGGTGGAAAAATGATTTTTATGGGAAGGATTTATTGTTGATGGACGTCGGGCAATTTAATGAAAGTTAAGTGGTCCAACGAATGAGAGAAAGAGAGAGTGGGGGGGGGGGGAATAATTGATAAGATCGGATGTCTTTCGAGCAAAATGCCCGACAGAGATTCTCGCCATCGACTATTCCGGTGAAATTCGAGACGGAAAAGGACTCGGACATGATGCTTTGTGCCCAACCAATATATAAGTGTGACCCAATCCATCCGTACATCGAACACGAAAACCTTTCACGTTTTCACGAAAATATTTGGCAGTCGACCGGCTCTCGTTTGTAATCGATAGCGACTCTCGCTCGTCGGTTCGCGACACTACCGTCGAGGAAGAGGGAGAAAGAGAAGGAATGAATAAGAGTGGGAGAAAGAGAGAGAGAGAGAAATTGGAGGGAGAGGGAGGTATTCATATCACATGGAACGGTAAATTATAGTAAACGACGAGCCAAAAAGTCAAAATCAATAATGATAATAATTTTCTTCCATCTACATTCATCATTGATTAAATCAAGCGTCAAATTTTTGATTATGATTTTAATCTTTTTCTTCACGCAAAATTGATTAAAACAACGAAAAAAAGTCAATCGTAAAATTGAATTTTCGTTTCTCTTTCCCGGGAATTATAAATATTTCTCGTGGTTGAAAAAAAAGAAGAAAATGTGTCATTTTTTTAAACGATTTTTGGTTTATTCTACATTCGTACGTTTGAAATCGAATGAAATTTTCCGAAATTTTATTTGACAATTATTTCATCGAATAACGTAAAATTAATGAAACAATGAGACTCGAACTATTGACAATGAATTTTTTTTTAAATTCTCTGTTCGTATTATTTATTTAATCTTTGCTTGTTTTTTTTTCGTGAAAAAATTTTGTTTTTTTATTATTGTCCATTACTCGGATTTTATTAACAGTCCTTTAATCGAACCGGGCCCAATTTCCCATAACTCATTTTGAATAGGCGTGATAATCGAGTGAATGTCACTACTGTCAGTCAACCGGTTGAGTCTCCCAAGAACTTATCAGGGAAATATGGTTCCATGGTATCGTCGAGTGTCTATCTAAATCGCACGTGGCGTAATCGAGGCTTCGTATTAGAAGCACCCACATCCCATGATTGCTCCGCTAGGTGACCTGCCACTTTGAAGTTGATGAGAGAGACAGAGAAATATATATCCCCCCCCCCCCGCCGTTCTCTCTCTCTCTCTCTCTCGAAAGAGAGAGAGCAAGAGAGAGAGAGAGAGAGAGAGAGAGAGAGAGAGAGAGAGAGCAAGAAGGGGGACGACAAACGATGAGCACGGTCGAGGGCTCGTCGAGACACTCCGATAACGAACGTATATACACGCTCGTACTCCACGCTTCGTAATCGATTGTTCATCAGAATCAGAACGACATTTTTTTCGGGCCAGACTTCTAATCATGAAATAAACGATACTTATACAATCTTCTTGTTATTTTTAAATAACAACAAGAGCAATAATAATAACAACAACAACAACAACAACAACAACAACAACAACAACAACAACAACAACAACAACAACAACAACAACAACAACAACAACAACAACAA